>JAJIBD010005936.1:0-146853 GCA_021461705.1 Cryptotis parvus
CCTGCAAGTGACCTGGCTTGCAAACCAACATGGCAGCCACGAAGTGCCAATATTTAGTGGTTCTACCCAGGGTTGTTGGAAATGATGAAGCTCGCCCTGTTCTTCAATATATCCCCTCCACCAGTTTTGGTAATTTTTTTCTTGTACACTTTTTTTCGTTTGCTTTTTGAGTCACACTCGGCAAAGCTCAGGGGTTACTCCTGGCTGGCACTCAGGAATTACTCCTGGCAGTGCTCAGGGGACCATATGGGATGCCGGGGATCAAACCTGAGTTGACTGCACAGAAGGCAAATGCCCTTCCCACTGTGCTATTGCCCTGGCCCCTGTCTGTGTACACTTTTTTTTTTTTTTCTTTTTGGGTCACACCCGCGATGCTCAGGGGTTACTCCTGGCTCTGCCCTCAGGAATTACTCCTGGCGGGGGACCATATGGGATGCTGGGGATTGAACCGGGACCGGCACAGGCCGGCCGCATGCAAGGCAAACGCCCCTACCCGCTGGGCTATCGCTCCAGCCCCAATGTCTGGGTACACTTTGGTCTCAGATGTTACCTCGGTCTCTAGAGTGTGTCAGAATTAGGTGTGTGGTTGTGAGTGACAGAAATACCCAAGTATAGGGCCAGAGCGGTTGCACAGGGAGGGAGGGCATTTGTCTCGCATGCGGCCAACCTGGGTTCTATCCTCCACATCCCATTTGGTCCCCGAGCACCACCAGGAGTAATTCCTAGTGTGAGCCAGGAGTAAGCCCTAAGCATCGCTGGGTGTGACCCAGAAAACAACAAACAAAACCACCAAGATTAAGTAGGATCTGTGTTTATTTCTCTCACATCAGGGAGTTCTCGAGGTTTCTGATCCACCTTTGTTGTGGTGGCTCTGTAAATGTCTGGCTCCAGGACTGTGTCACCTCTGTCCCCCAGGGTCTCTGCCTCCTGGTGCAGCGTGGCTGCCAGCACACAGCCACCCTAACCACACTGTAGCCAGCTAGATCATCGGGCAGGGAACGGGAACAGGGGGCAGACACTGCTCTGCTCATCCTTCCCTATATACGCACATTCGGAGTTACACAGGATATTTCCCTGTGCGTCCTATGGAGCAAATGTACTCACACAGCGCTATCTAGCCTCTAGGAAAGAAAACACATCTTTAGTCTGGTGGTCTTGTGCCAAGGTTACAGCTAGTGTGGCTGAAGATGGAGCCAAGCCGGAGTGAAATCAGCTGTTCTCCCCACATCACACAGCCTGCGCAGGGGCTTCTGGGGGCTGCATGAGTCCCATGGCCCCTCCAGACAGCAGCCTGGGGTGGGGGACGGGCTCTACCTCCCCCTCTGGCCCCTGTTTCCAGCTTTGGGGCTGGAAGTCGCCATGGCGGTAACAGGAACAGGGCCTCCGGGGGCTCTCCAGCACCGACAGGATGAGTTGGATGATGAGGGCCAGCCACGCCATCCCAAAGAGAATCCACAGGGACACAGTGTTCTTATACCACAGTGGGTACGTCCGCGAGGGGTCCATCCCTGGCAGGGAGGGAAGGGCAGAGTCCGGGGTAAGGAGTTTGCCTTGTAGGCCATGGTCCCAGCACCTTATGGCCCCTCGAGCACCACCCAGGCTCACAGCTGAGCACAGAGCCAGGAATATCCCCAGCATGGTGTGGGGTGTGGCCCAACCTTCTCCTCTTCTGCAAAATATAAAAGGTTACCTTGGGAGGAGTCCAGGAAGCCTTCCTGCAGGAGCACCTTGGCTTTGCAAACTGAATTTCCTCCTTGTCTTTCTGCGGGACCCTGGTTCTAAGCCTGGTTCTCACTGTGCCCTGAGCCAGCAGCTGTTTAACTGAGAGTCTTCTAGAAACACACATGACTGGGCCCACCCAGACCTACTGATCAGAAGCAAACTCTGCTTTAAGAAACCTTGCTAAGTGTCAACGCCCAGTGGCTGCCTCTCTGGCTGGTCTGTCTCGGTTCTGCCTGGTTTCTTGCCCAACCCTCTCTAGTCTGGGAAAGGGGGCATAAGAGATGCGTTTGCCTTCCCAATTTTTCAGTGAACCGCGGAGTGTTTTCCCCAGGTGCCCCCTGATTGGCTGCTCTAGCCTCGGTGACTGGCCCTGAGTAATACTCTGGGTCTCTCATCCTTCCTGCCTGGGCCTTTGTTATCTCAGCCCAGAAGGCTCTTCACTTCCAAGTCCTCTTGGCCTGGAACTTCCCTCTTTCTTTCAACTCCTCTGAAGCATGTCACACCCCTGAAAGTAGGCAGACCCCCTCAGATCTGCTCTGCAAGCTTGTTTTCTGGTGGTGTTGGGGATGGAAGTCAGGAAATCAGAACTCACTTTCTTTCACCCATGAAAAAAAGTGCTGTCCTGTGGACCTTCATCCCAGCTCCGCTCAGGTGCATTTGCTGGCTAACTCTATTCTCTCTGGGCCTCACTTCCTCACCTGCACAGCACAGACAGCCAGGGTCTGACTTCAGCACAGCCAAATGTGCCATGAGGTCACACCTCTGCCACACTAGGAATGGCTCCTGGACTCTAATGCAGATGCCATGAGCCACACCTCTGCCACACTAGTAATGGCTCCTGGACCCTAAAAGATGCCATGAGGTCACACTCTGACACACTTATAATGATGCCTGGACCCTGGTAGATGCCCCAAACCTGTAGATGGGTGCTCGGTTTATTCAGCTGGGGGTGCCCATGTGGATAAGCAGATTGGATAAGAAATGGTAAAGGGAGCAGACAGGTTGGATCCCAGTGAGACTTAGCTAAGTCATGTCAGGGGCCTGTACTGGAATTTAGTTCTTCTGTCCATGCCTGGGGGGTCAGTTTGCCTCTCTCATTAGACTGGGAACCTTCAAAGGTGACCTGTCCAGCTCTTTTTTCAAGGTCTGTCTCTGTCCTGGCTCTCTGCACCAGCCCTCTGTCCCCAGCCCCCCATGCCTGCATCCTGTCCTTTTGGTCCCAAGATAATCTTGCTGCTCTGACTTCCAGGCCCCAGCTTGGAGCTGAGACTATACGCAGCCCTGGAGCCGACCCTGCCGCCTGGTGAAAGCGGAATTCAATTAAATTGATTGGGTTATGGGGGGCCCCAATTCCGCTGGCGCTCACAAATGAGATCAGTGGGACTCAGCTCTCGGGCCCTCAGCATAGGCAGCTCCTGGCATCAGAGGGGAGGGGGTGTTCTTCTCCCCGTTTATTTCATTTTTTTTCAAGCTTAAATCATAAGTGGCGGAGATCTGGCAGCTGGCAAGGCGCTGGGCTGAGTTGCTAATGCAGTTGGGGGCAGTGGGGGCATTGGCAGGGGTGAGGTGGGAGAGCAGGTCTTTGTGATTCTAAGGAGGCTCTGCTAGGGCGGCTGGACAGCTCTGTAAGGCCAGTGCCACCCACAGCTGCCAGTTCAGGAAAGTGCACCCATGCCCAGGGGTGGAGCCTGTCCCTACTTCCATTTAAGAAAGACTCTTTGGGTGGGGGTGCTCCCCAAACAGTGCTCAGAAGACCCAGGTGCCACTCCTAGAGTTTCTCAGCCAACTGGGCTGGTGGTTCAGTGCAAGGGTCCAAGGAAGTGACACGGCTCAGCCCTGCATCGCTAGAGATACTGGGCCACTCAGCAGGGCTGCACCTGGTGGCGCTCAGGGGCAGTGTGGTGCCAGGGACAGAGCCGGGGGGTGAGTATCGCCAGGCATGGCCGTCACCCTTATTCTATCTTTCTGGCTCCAAGAGCTTTTGTGTGTAAGTGGAGCCTCCTCATACACAGTGTCCTGGGGCTACTAAAAGTGAAATCCGCTCTGGTGTTTGTTAGATGGCTCCGTGCTCCAGCCCAAGGGGTGGGTGCTCTTGGGCCCTGCTGTTCTGGGGACTACCTGTGCTCCTCCTGGAGGTGACAGGCCCCTGGGGTGCTGAGGTTGGGACTCTGCACCTTGTGCACGCCAGGACTCACTCCTGTCCTGTGCGATCTCTCCTGTGTCCCGAAGAAAGGGCTTAGGCCCTGTCCCTGCAGGGTAAGCCAGACTGGGAGACAGAGGCTACAGTGAGGGGGCTTGAGCCATTGTGCCGTGAGGTGTCTGGCTGGGGCCTGTCTGGACCGCCCTGGCCTCGCCTCCCTGACTTGTAGGCTTCTTCTCCTCCCTCCCTCCAGATGAAGCCCCCTGTGATCTCAGTGTAGCCTGCAGGCACCCAAGTGGCTGCAGAGAGAACCAGAGCCAAGAACTGGTTAGCCTCGGCCCCCTCCTGGGTTTAGATCCTTCCCACTGCAGGTGGGCTGTGGGTTGAAGGGGGCCCCTGGGAAACCTTGAGGGCTCACAGGTGAGCAGGACCCTCTTAACCTTCCTCACTGCGGGGGCACCAGACTCTTGCTTCGGTTTCTAGGGTACCCCTGTCCAGAGGATACCCCACCCTCTGCCCGGCTCTCCCACAGGGGAACATTCTTGTGGACACTCCCCATGGCCAGCAACTGTCACCACCCAGGCCAGGCCCTGGGAGCCCTGGTGATGAGTGGGCACCCGAGACTGGCACTAGGGGACCCTGTTCCCACTTTATCTGCCTGCTCCTTGCCGGGGACTATCACTGGGGTGAGTTCTGTGCCCTGGTGGTTGGGAAGCTGCCCGGGGCCTGTCTTACTGTGCCACCCTGTGGGATGTCAAAGGGCACTTCCTGGTGGAAGGGGGAGAATGCAGAGGAGAGGGAGGCAGCGTCCTCCTGGCCCCTTGATCTGGGCTTTGGACTCCATCCTCAGACTGGGAGAGCAACAGAGACTTGTATGGCGCTGGGGCCCATGTCCTGATGCCACTAATAGTATCTGAAGGTCCCAAGAGCCAAGGACAGGGGCTGCATTGCCCCGGGGCTGCTCATTGTGCTGCTGTGAGGGTGACAGCAGGGCAGAGACAGCTGGACAGAGACAAGCATTGTCAGGTCAGGACAGACATGCTCAGTGGTTCTTCCCTATGTTCTTCCCCACGGAGGCACAACTGGAGCCTGCCCAAGGGTCTCTCCCAGGCTCTGAACACTGTCTCGGAGAAAAGCACAGAGGAGGGATTTTCACGGCGGGAGCAGAGGCAGGGGCTGGCCATCAGCTGACCGGAGTCCTCACTGAGGCCCAGAGCGGGAGGTGAGTACATTTGAAAGGAGAATAAATTTGGGGGGTCAAACATGTCTTAGGTCAGAGAGATGGTTCCAGGTCAACCATGGGAGCCGATTCCCATGGCACGGCCTCGAGCACCTCCAGGAACAGCCCCTAAGCACTGAGTCCCCGAAAATGGAAATAAAAACCAAAAGCGTGACTCGTGTCTTCTAGCTGTGCCACCCTGCGGTGGCTTGACTTCTCTGAGAGTCACCTCCCTCCAGAGTGGAATGGGTCAGCCTGTGCCATACGTTCTTTGCCGAAACCTCGCTTTCACGTTCTAGGCTGGGTCCAGTTTCTGGAATGGAGGTTTAGGGCCACAAGACCCCAGGGACACTAGGGGACCCTGGAGAGGGCACAGCACAGCAGCCCCTGCGGCCAGAGTGGGGTGCAGGGGCAACTGTTCCTGGGGTCAACCTGCAGGCCAAGAGCAGGGCTGGGTCTGGGGAGGGTCCTGCAGAACGCCGACACTGCCCCCTGCCGGGCGTCTGTGTCAGTTTCAAGGTGCCAGACCTATGTCTGCTTGGTCCTGAGCCCTCTGGGGTTGGGGCACATCACCAGGGGCCGTGAGTTCCTTGGGGTGAATGATGTGGGGAGGAGCTAGCTGGGACACGGCGTAGGGGGCCGTCAGAGACTGCCCTCTCTAGGCTCTGAGGACATCAGTTGAGGATCAGGAGGTCATGCAACTCCTTTCGCCTCCCCCACCCCTCCCTCCCAGGCCCTCTTGAAGCACAGGGTTCAAACTCCCTTGTCCCTTGATGGCTGGGTGACCTTAGCCCTGTCATATGACAAAGGTGGAGCGTGCCAAAGGCACGGCAGCCTCTGGACTCTGGGCAGCCCAGCTCTGCACAGCTCTGCAGAGCTGTGTTCCTCCTCTGGAGGAACCAGGACGACACCGCGCCGGCCCCTGGGGCTCTCACCGATCACGTAGTCCCGAAGCCCACGGTGCTGAGCGTCATGAAGGCAAAGTAGAAGCTCTCCACGTAGCTCCAGCCCTCCATGTGTGCGAAGAGCAGCGGCGGCAGCAGCAGGAAGAGCAGAAGGCCCGAGACGGGGCGCGGAGCCGCCAGCCACCGCGCCTTGGCCGGATCCTGTGGGTGCACATGGGCCAACATGCGGCCACTGGCGCTGGGGCGTGGCAGGCCCCTGGAGGGTACCGGCGGGGCATGGGGCCTCTCCTCTGCTATATTCTAGGGTCTCCATCTGTCCTCAGGGTCCTCTGCCTCTCCCACGGATGCTCCTTATGCCTACAGACCCCTATTCTGGGCAGCGGACCCCCAATTCCAACCCATCCCCTCCTCGATGCACAGAAGTAACCGCGGTGCCCTCCTCACCTGCCAGGTGCTCCCCAGCCTTGCGGGCGAGGCCGTGCACGCCCCTCTTCATGAGACGCCCCAGATGGTTGAGCACCACCAGGTTGAGGGGGATCCCCACCAGGGCGAAGAAGATGCAGAAGAGGCGGGCGGCCATCGTTTGGGGGCTCAGGTTGCCGTAGCCTGGGACGAGATGGGGTGCTTCAGGGAAGCTTTCTCTGCCCGGAGGCTCCTTCAGCCACGTAGGTGTAACAGCTAGTATTGTTTTATCTGTGGGGACAATGTTCAGGCACCCAGACCATTCCGGGGATGCTCGGGCCGTGGATGGTGGTGGCCTGTTAATGAAGGCTGCCGCTCAGGCCAGCACTGTGGGGGTGCCGCAGGGTTATGCTGCCATTCCGGGGCCTCCTGTGTTGGATGCTGAGGGCCACGGGGTACTGGGGATGGGAGCTGAGGTGACCCACATACGCCAAGTGCTACTGGGTGAGCCACTTTCTGGCAGCAGCTGGCATTGGCCCTTCCAGGGACCATTTGTCCACTCCCCAACCTCACAGTCATCCTTGCCAGTGGGGGTGGGGGAGGCACCCAGATGTTTTTGTTATTTTCTTTTGGGCCACACCCAGTGATGCTCAGGGGTTACTCCTAGCTCTGCACTCAGAACTGCTCCTGGCTGGGCCCTTGGTACCATATGTGAGGCCAGGATTGAACACTGGTCAGTCACTTTTTTTTTCTTTTTTTTTCTTTTTGGGTCACACCGGAGATGCTCAGGGGTTACTCCTGGCTCTGCACTCAGGAATTACTCCTGGCAGTGCTCGGGGGACCATATGGGATACTGGGGATCAAACCCTGGCAGGCACAGGCAGGCGCGTGCAAGGCAAACACCCTACCCGCTGGGCTATCGCTCCGGCCCCTGGTCAGTCACTTTCAAGACCAGCAGCCTACCCACCATACTATCGCTCCGGCCCCAGCCCCAGATATTTACGGGTGGGAGAGCGCAAAACTCTAGGCGCCTCAGTGTGTGTCAGCTCAAAGCCATGCTGTATGAGAGCCCCTGTTTTCCCTCTCGGTACTGGTGTAGGGAAGCCGCTGCCCCCTCTCTTGGGCCCACTGTGCCACGCTACTCCTGGGCGTAATACCGGGCCACTGGAGCCAGCCCCCACCCCCCCATATGCAGCCTCACTGCGCTCCCCAACCTGCACCACCTGAGCCTCGAGGTCATAAGCGGGTGGGTTGTTCTTGCCACTGTCCTTTCCCAGGGAGACGGCCTAGGAGTCTCAGGTTCTCTCTGTCTAGTTCCCTCTAAGACTGAGGGGTGGAGGCAGAGCCCTCAGGACTTGGTGTGAACACATGCAGTGTGTACACATAAGTGCGTGATGGGTGTGCATGTGTGTAAAGGGCAGGCTGAGGTGTCCCTGAAGGTTGTTAGCCTGAATATCCCCTTCTTCCCTCTAGCCCCACCTTCCCATTGCCACCACTGTTTTGTCTTTGTTTTTTTTTTTCTCTTTTTTCTTCATGTTTTGTCTTTGTAAGGCACAAACCTGATGCATAAACTCAATGGAAAGTCACGAGAAGAGAGAAAAGTGGGTGGAGCTGGTGGTGACACGCTGAGTGACAGCAGGCACTGAACTGCCGCGACCGGATGGCTTCTCTGTATGGAGTGTGAACCAACAAAGCCAACACATGGCAAAATTCAACAAAACTAAAAAAACTATGGTGCTCCTGGGGGCCAAGGGCAGGAAGAAGGGGCAAGGGGGCAGGGTCATGTTGGGATGGCACGAACTGGATGTCAGGGACGATGACTGTGACACATACAGAGGTTTCGCACCCTACGGTCCCTAATACTGTGAATCCAGGGTAAATCAATACAAAGTAAAAGTTAAAAAAGTAATAAGGGCTGGAGAGATGTACGGCAGGTTGGGTGCTTGCCTTACATGCCATTGACCCAGGTCTGATTCGGACATCTCATATGGTCCCCCCAGCCTCACCAGGAGTGACTCCCTGGGCTTAGCGCTAACAGTAAGCCCTGAGCTCTGCTGGTGTGGCCCAAACATCCCCCCAACTAAATAAAGAAAAGTAACTGCAAACCCACTATGCTCTGAGCCTGTCTGTTCTCCCATTTCCCAGCTCTCCCCCACCCCGGACAGCAGCACCCCATGCCTCTGTGTCTCTGATCACGCACTGACCACTTTATGGCATCACAGCTGGCTCAGGGGTTACTCCTGGTTCTTTTTTTTTTTTTTTTTTTGCTTTTTGGGTCACACCCGGTGATGCTCAGGGGTTTCTCCTGGCTCTGCACTCAGGAATCTCTCCTGGCGGTGCTCGGGGGACCATATGGGATGCCGGGGATCGAACCGGGCCAGCATGGGCGGCGCGTGCAAGGCAAACGCCCTACCCGCTGGGCTATCGCTCCGGCCCCAGGGTTACTCCTGGCTCTGTACTCAGGAATTACTCCTGGCAGTGCTCCCGGGACCATATGGGATGCCGGGGATCACACCTGGGTCGGCTGCGTGCACGGCAAACGCCCTCCCCACTGTGCTATCGCTCCAGCCCCATGAGTGCAGCTTCTATGTGGACCGATGAAATCCTCCCCCCCACTCCTGGGGTGGCTCCCAGCATTCTGCGGGGATGGAAGGGAGAACCTGCTGAACCAGAGCTTGGTTTTCCTGTCTGCCTTTCCCCAGCACCCTGAGTCCTCACGGAGAGAACCTCACGGGTCTGAACATCTTTCCATTCTCAGCAACCGGCACAGGACAGAATCCCTGCGCATGTGCTGAAGAGCACAATGTGGATGAGAAAGGTGGAACAACTGCGTCAGCGCATGAATCTCGCGTCCGCCCACGTCACTCACTTCCTCACCGCCCGGACCCTCTACTCGCACTTTCCCCACTCTTCCTGGGACTGCACTGTAATTGCCAGTTTCCTCCCACCCACACCTCACTGGAGGGGGCTCAGCCCCCCAGAAACCCAGTGAGCCCAGACACACCGAGTCCAGAGCGTGTGTTTTGGCCTTGGAAGCACTTCCTGCGTGCGGATCTGAGCTCTGCCCTGTAGGTCCTGGGCAGGCCTGAGCAGTGGCTTCACTTTGTGGCATCTGTAAAATGGGGATACCGACACCCCCCTGAGCAGGGTGGTCGGGCTTGAAAGGAGGCACGTGGGATGTGCTACACTGGGAGTGAGAACCCGCAGGCACTAGCTGACAGAAGGTGCTAAATAAACACCCGTTGACTGGGTGGATGGAGGAAATGTTGATGGACGCTGACCGACTCTGAGTTGCGGGACGTCAGAGCCCTCCTGGGATCTCCACGCATCTCACCCACTCTCTGGCTTCTTCCTCCAAGGTAGGAGATTTCCCTCTCTTGAGTACCCAGAAAGAAGCCTCTGTGCTTCAGTCCCTTCTCCACCTGCCCCTCACTCATGTCCCCTCTCCCAGATGTGGATGCCCACAGTCCCCCTCCGTCCCTGGAAGGACTCCCGTGGAGGCTTTTCCTTCTCACTCACCCCATCCACCCACAGACCCTCTCACTTTCCTGTCACCTCTTCTGCACTATGCTCCAGGCCAAACAACCATCAAAGACCCTACCCAACCTCTGTGGGTGGACCCCCCAGCTTCTCTGAGCTCAGCCCTTCCGCCTTCTCTAGTCCTCTCCAGCTACCAGGACCTCCTCATGTGCTCAGTCTGCACTGGCCGCTCCTCTGCCTCAGGGCCTTTGCACTTGCTGGGAGAGTTTCTCCAAAGAACCATAGGTCTTGCTCCTTAGTTTCTTTGTATCTTGGCTATGGAGCTGTGTTAGAGAGGGAGCCTTGTCTGTAAGATCCCATTCACCTCCATTATGATCATCTCCCGCCCCCTGAGTATTCTCCAGCACCTGTTCCTCTAGCAGATGTGCCCCACCCTTGGACAGCCGCCTCCCAAAGGCAGGGCTTGCAACTTTGCTCGACTGCACCTGGAATTGTCCGCTCATCCTGGTACTGTACGGTTGTATTGAGCAAGTGCATGGGGAGTAGACAGGAAGCAAAGGGAGGTGGAGTTTAGATTCAGTGGGCTCAGGCCTGTCCTGACTCATGTGGGGTCTGGAAAGTGCGTCCTTCTAGGGCTCTGGTTCCCGGGGACAGGAGGGCCGAGGCGACAGTGCTCTGTTATGCCTTTCAGAGGACCCCTGAGTTTATGAGTTTGTATTTCTGTGAGTGTGAATGTGTATATAAAAATGTGCACATTTGTGTTAGTGGATATATACATTTGTGAGTACTGAGTGCGTAGGTGTACATGTTTGCATGTGAGTGTAGAATATGTGCTCTGGATGTGTGTAAATGTGCTTGTGAGAATGTAGGTGCAACAGCAAATCCTACGAATATGTGCATGCAGGCGTGTTTGTGTGTTTGCAAGTCTATGTGTGAGTTTATGCGGATGCATGTGGGTGTGTCTGAGCATGTGTTGCAAGCATGTATATGTTTTCCAGGTGAGCGTGTGTGTGTTGCTGGGATCAAAGGCATGTCTTTCCCTGCTCAGAGATGGCTCAGACTGCCTCAGGACAGGAGTGAGTGGAGAGGACCACGCAAGGAGGACTGAGGGAGCATCAAAGGGGAAGACTGAGGGGGAGCACCGAGGAGGGGAATGACTGAGCAGGGAGGACTGAGAGGGAAGGAGTGAGCGGGGAGGACTGAGAGGGAAGGAGTGAGCGGGGGAGGACTGAGAGGGAAGGAGTGAGCAGGTAGGGACTGAGAGGGGAAGACTGAGCAGAGAAGCCTGAGCAGGGAGGACTGATTGAGAGGGGAGGACTCAGTGGGGGAGGATTGTGTGGGGACTGAGAGGGAAGGACTGATAGGGGAGGACTGAGCAGTGAGGACTGAGAGGGGAGGACTGGGGAAGATTCAATGGGAGGGACTGAGAGGGAAAGACTGAGAAGGACTAAGAAGGGAGTTAGCAGGGAGGACTGAGTGGGGAGGACTGGCGGGGAAGGATTGATTAGGAGGATTGTGTGGGGAGGATTGGGCAGGGAGGACTGAGCAGGGAGGACTGAGCAGGGGAATAGTCTAGGCCAGGAATGGACGAGCTGGGAGGAGACTGTGGCCTGCATTTGTGGTCCCGTCCGGAGGGTGGAGGTGGAGGTGGGTCAGCAGCAAAGGCCCCCGCAATCTGCTGCTCAGCCTGTGAGTGAGCTCTGTAGTCAGTGTAGGGGGTGAGGGGTCCTTGTGTACCCCGTAAAAGTGACGCATCATTACGAGAGTCCACTGTGCACGAGACTTTAGACCTGGGGTGAATAAAGGCCAGGATAGGAGCCCGGGCCTCTCAGCAGACCATGTCTCATGTGGGGGCTGCTGTGGTCCCCATGGAGCCTAGGTACCAGCTTCTGAGAAGTAGGGACTGATTTCAGCCGGACGCCCAGTAGGGGTGGGTGGAGGCTGCTAGGCTGGTTTCCTGGGAGCGGTGTCAAGGGAGCCGGAGCCGCCTGTGGGGGTTAGCTCGCCACCTGGTGGTGCCTCCTGAGACATGCAGGGTCAGGCCCATGGCTGGGCTCTGGGTGGCAGGGCTTAGCCCAGCAGTTGGCCTGTTGGACACCCTCCACCCCCGCAACAGTGCCAGAGAAACAGAAGGAAAATATGGCCCCAGTGTCTCTGTGAGTGATGGAGGAGGGGCCTGACGAAGGGTGATGGGGACGTGGGAACCTGGCAGGTGAGGAGACATCTCCAGAAAGGACACCTCCCTCGGAGGTCTGACAGCAAGGGCGGAAGTCTGTCTAGAGGGGTAGAAATCTGCCCCTCTTTCCCAAATTTCCCTCAACCCTCACCTTTTAAAATAAATTTATTATTATTATTATTATTATTATTATTTTTTTGCTTTTTTGGTCACACCGGCAAATCTCAGGGGTTACTCCTGGCTCTGCACTCAGGAATTACTCCTGGCACTGCTCGGGGGACAATATGGGATGCCGGGGATTGAACCTGGGTTGGAGGCATGTAAGGCAAATGCCCTACCCGCTGGACTATCACTCCGGTCCCCTCACCTTTTCTTAGCTCCATGCTCAAGGTTGGGAGGATTGCAGAGGGGGTGGGGGGCACCTGGTGGGGGGGTTTTCAGGGAGCCCAGAGACTCAGCTCCTGAAAGACCCTGTCCCCAGGAGCCCACCCCCCCACTCACACACCACACCCCCCTGCTCTTACCAATGGTGGTGATGGTGGACACAGAAAAGAAGAAAGAGCCCACGAAGCCCCAGCGTCCCATGCTGGTGGTGGTGTTGCTCCAGGGCGATGTCCCCATTTCTGTACGCCTGGATGACGTCCTGGAGGAGAGGCTGCAGTGAACACCCAGTTCCAGGGGGCAGTGAGACCCCTGCACTTGCACGCACACATGGTGACATGCACCCTGTGCAAACAGAAACTCACAAAGCACATACATGCATGCACATATGCTGTCACACCTAGGCACACACATGCATGTACACAGGCACCCACATACACTTGCACATACAGGCACACAGACTCACAGGCATGTGCAAACCCATATCGCATGTAAGCTTGTTGCAGCTGGCCCAGGCTCTCCTTTCAACTAGGGGCTCCCCAGGAGCAGGGACTATGGGGGCTGTTTCTTCCCCTCTCTGCACCCGGAGGCGAGCAGCGGCCATCTCACTAGCTGGAAGATTGTCCACTGTTTCCTCCCCTGTGCACACCCATGCCAGCAGCTAGAGCTGGCCAGGCTCCACATGTGCTTTTAGGGGTCCTGGGGATGATGAGGAAAGCTGGTCCTCACAGGGCTGAGACAGACCTGTCTGACTCCACCATATTCAACAGGGCAGCTTTACACAGTAAGGCCTGTGACCACGTGAAAATGGGCCGCATCCTTCCGGCAGGCTCAGGAAGTCATCTGAGGACGGCTCAGAGGACCAGTGTGCGCCTTTGCAAACATTGGGCTGGGATTCGCTCCCTGGTACCTCATGATCCCCCAAGCTCCGCTGATGCCACCTCTAAGCAACATGCTGAGAGCAGCCCCTGAGCGCCACCAGGCATAGCTTATCCTTCACCGCGCCCAGAGCTCAGCCTCCTGGTGGCTCAGTTTCCTTATTTGTAAAGCAGGAATATGAGGGCCAGAGCGATAGCACAGCGGGGCGGGTGTTTGCCTTGCAGCGGTCAACTGGTTCGATCCTTGGCATTCCATACGGTCCCCCGAGCACCACCAGGAGTAATTCCTGAGTGCAGAGCCAGGAGTAACCCCTGAGCATTGCCAGGTGTGACCCCCGAAAAAAAAAAGTAGGAATGCGAATATCGACACTTCAGACAGGAAAGGAGCAGGCTCTGCCCCCCCGCCTGGGTCCTCATGTCCATACGGAGCTTGAATCCCTTTTCTGTCCCTGTTGATTCTCACTAATCTTGGGGCCCTCTGAGACCTCTAGATTCTTGTTGATGTTTTTGGGGCCACGCTCAACTGTGCTCAGGGACTTACTCCGGGCTCTGTGCTCAGGGCTCCCTCCTGGCAATACTGAGATCGTATAGGGGATCAAACCCTAGTCGGGCATGTGCGAGGCTTATCCCTGTATTATCTCTCCACCCCTCCATCCAGATCCTTTTCTCACTGACCCCCGTTACTCCCATCAGGACTGCAGAGAGGACTGGGGAGAGGTCAAAGAGGCATTAGTTAGTGTGAACTCAGAGCAGAGGCTGGCGCATGGCGATGCTGGTGCTCCTCTCAGCTGCTCTGTTGCCAATATGAAGGGGCAGGAAAGCTGTGAGGGAACGAGTTTATTCTGGCGGGGGCTGTGGAGAGCCTCGTGAAGGGGCCGTGTTCCGTTGGGTCTTCCTGGGGGGTCAGATCAGATGGTTCCAGAGGGAAGGACACTTAGCTAGACAAACGGACCAGCAGAAACAAAGGGTGAGTAGGGTTGTGCCTCGAATAGGGAGGCCTAAGGCGGAGGGGACCCAGGCTATGGTGCTCGGCGATGTCAGGGCCAGAGTGGCAGAACCTACCCCCGCCCTGCCCAAGGTTACTGAGCAAAGGAGAGGCAGGATCAGGACTCTGTGGGTGGCAGCCCAGAGGGGAGAAACTCCTGCAGGGGTGAGAGATGGAGCTAGCACAGTGGACACTTTGGATGAGGGCCAGGGAGGGGACAGAGAAGAAACTGGGAAGCTGAGCCTCAAGCTACTAGGTGTGAGGAGGGACAGTCTTTGACACCCCGTGAGGTGGGTGTGGGCGCGACCACTGACCCAAAATTATGACAGGTGTCAGGGCAGGGGGTGGACAGGGCTGGGAGGGAAAGAACATTCGCTCTTGAACTTGGGCAGGGCTGGGGTGAGGGCATTGAAATCCTCCAGGAAGCCACAGAAAGTGTCTGGGTCTCCATGGGAGAGTGAACTTGGAGATATAATATCCTAGTTCTGGGCTTGGCTGATGGCCCCAAGACTTGAAGAGGGGAGAGCGGTGGGGCTGGGCGGGGTGGGGGGGGTGCGGGCTGTGAAGGGGAGCCCTGCTGAGGTGCCTGGATATCAGCCCTCCACAGCCAGCGGGCCCAGCCCCTGGGCCTCAGCTTAGCCATCTCCGCAGCAGGGATGAGGCAGCAATGCAGTAGAGAGAGGCGAGTGGGAATGAATGGGCAGGGAAGTAGGGTCGGGTGTCGGCTTCTGTCCCCAGCACCACATGGCACACGGGGTGTGGCCTCTGGGTCCCTGCCCCTGTGGGACTCAAGTGTGTCAGTCTCTAACATCGGTTTGTCCATCCAGTTGGGGCTGAGAGTGGGGTCGATCGATTGGACTCACCCTAAACCCCGCCCATCTGTCATTTCATCCTAAATCTTTTTTTTTTTTTTTTTTTTTGCTTTTTTGGGTCACACCCGGCGATGCTCAGGGGTTACTCCTGGCTCTGCACTCAGGAATCACTCCTGGCGGTGCTCGGGGGACCATATGGGATGCGGGGATCGAACCCAGGCCGGCACAGGCCAGCCGCGTGCAAGGCAAGCGCCCTACCCGCTGGGCTATCGCTCCGGGCCCACATCCTAAATCTTTCAACAAAAAACTCCCCAGCAATGATGCTGGATACACAGTAGTGGCGCCCTCAGGGTTTGTGCTGTAGTCGCGGTCACCTCGGTCCTCCTCCTGTGCCAGGCTCTGTAGCTGACCTCGGATTGCAAGGGTGGTGTGTATATGTGTGTGTGTATGTGTGCATGTGTGCGTGCGTGTGTCTGTGGCGTCTGTGCGTGTTTGTGTGCGTGTGTCTGTGTGTGTATCTGTTGTGTGTCTGTGCGTGTCTGTGTGTGTCTCTGTGTGTGTGCGCATGTGCCTGTGTGTCTGTGTGCGTGTGTCTCTGTGTGTGTGCGTGTCTGTGTCTGTTGTGTGTCTGTGTGTCTGTGTGCGTGTGTCTCTCTGTGTGTGCATGTGTGCGTGTCTGTGTCCGGCAGCCGGTAGCACCGGCCCGACCCTGAACTCTGTTGTGTGTCTGTATCTGTTGTGTGTCTGTGCGTGTCTGTGTGTCTCTCTCTGGGTGTGCGTGTGTGCGTGTGTGTCTGTGTGCGTGTGTGTGCGTGTCTGTGTGTGCATGTCTGTTGTGTCTGTGTCTGTGTGTCTGTGTATGTGCATCTGTGCGTGTGTATCTGTGCATGTGTGTGCCTGTGTCTCTTTCTGTGCATGTGTGTGCGTATCTGTGTGCGTGTCTGTGCATGTCTGTGTGTGTGTCTGTGTCTCTGTGTGTGTTTCTGTGCATGTGTGTGTTTGTGTGTACATGCCTCTGTGTGCGTGTCGCTGTGTGCACATGTCTCTGAGTGTATGTACCTGTGTCTGTGTGTCTGTGGGTATGTGTGCATGTGTGTGCACATGTCCTGTGTTTCTGTGTGTGTGCGTGTGTATCTCTGTGTGTGCCTGTGTGTCTCTGTGTGCATGTGTGCAAGTGTCTCTCTGTGTGTCTGTGCGTGTCTGTGCGTGTGTGTCTGTGTATGCGTGTGTACTTATGTGTCTGTGTGTGCGTGTGTGCATGTGTCTGCGAGCATGTGTGTTTCTCTGTGTGTGTGTGTGTGTGTGTGTGTGTGTGTGTGTGTGTCTGCTGTTTGGTCCCAGTCCCCAGCACTGTGTTTCCACCCTCACCTCTCCCTGGCCTTCCCACACAGACCTTTCCTGTGCCCTCCCAGGGTCACTCTGGGGAGGCCACTCGGGGCAGAGCCACCTGCAGCCCCGCCTGCCTTCTCCATAGAGGAAGCACCTGGACGGCAGGGCTGGAGGATTTAGTGTCGGAGCAGCAGCCTGGGGCTCAGGGCTCAAGCCAGGGCCTGGGACGTGAAGTGGAAACGTGCCCCTAAATCTGAACAACTCCAGACCAGTGAGCTAGGGATGGGGTGAGGCGAAGACGGTTCTGAGGAGACTCAGCCCTGATGCCGTCCTCCCCGGAGCCTTCCCCTCTCCGCCCAGCCTGCAGCTCTTTAGGCCCCGCAGGAGGTCGCCCCCTGCAGGTACCCCAGCATCCTCCAGCCCCTGCCTCACCCCCACAATTCCCTATTTGGTCCTTCCCGATCTCTGCCTCTGGCTAGGCACAGTGCCCGGTGTCTGATACCCAAATCTCCGAGTAACTTGGGTGCGGCCAAAGAACGCTGCTTCTTTTGAACCCGGGCCTGCACACTTAGAGCCCTTCCTCCGCGGCTCCGTTGCACCCCTTGCGGGGACTCCCTCGCTCCGCAGTGAACTCCCGAGACCCTTAGACACTGCCCAGTGACCCCAGCTGTCTCGGCCTCAATTCGCATATTTCCACCCGGGGGTTCGGGGAAGAGGCCGCGGGGCCCTGATGACCTCCCTGCCACCGTCCCGGGCCCACTGTGACCGGGAGGGTGGACCCCGGCCCCTTCCTGCCGCCCCCTCCTCCCGTGCCGGCAGCCCCCTGTATACTTCTCCAAATCCGACGCGTCCCCGCCAACTCGCCCCCACAGGAGGCTAGCACGTCCCCGCTGCAGCTGCGGGACACCCGAATTCCAGGGCAGGGTCTCGCCCACCCTTCTGGGGCCCGGGCGGTCCGGGTTTCTTGGACCAGCTCTCCCCCAGGCGCGTGCCCTGCTCTGGCCGGCGCCCCGCGCCCCGCGCCCTGCCCCGCGCCCCTGACCCGAATCAGCGAATCCAGCGCCGCATCACCCAGACACTTGTCGCGCTGGAATTTGTGACTCGAATTTCTGGCCGCGGGGCTTTCCAGCATCCAGAAGACGCCGGTGCCCAGCGCCAGGTAGGCCAGGTAGATGAGCAGCAGCAGCACCGTGTCCGGCAGCCGGTAGCACCGGCCCCGACCCTGAACTCGGGCTTCGATCATCCTGCGGTCCGGGGCCCTGAACCGAGGCCGGGAAGGGTTGGGATCCGAGTGGGCAGGTCTGTCAACGCCCTGCCTCCGCCCCGTATTCTCCGCCGAGGGGGCGTGTTGGGGTTGGGACAGCCCTGCCACACCCGCTTGGTCCAATCCCAGGACGACGAGGGACCTGGGCTGTGGGCGTCCAGCCCCTCCTTCAGCTCGGGGCAGCGTCCACCCGCTGGCCCGCCGCACCGGGGAGACAGGGCTGCTGACTGACTGCAAGCCCCCAGAGGAAGGGCCCAGAGCCCCCTGCATGTCCTGTGGGCCAACGTCGGAGGAACAGCCTGCAGCACACAGCGGGAAGAGAAAGAAGCCAAGTTTATTGTCTCAGGGCCCTTGCCCAAGTCCATAGACGCTGGGACGCTGGCCAAACACTTGCTGACCGCTCCTCTCTGCATCTCGCGCCACCAGCATTAGCAAGAGGCGGTCGGGTTGGAAGGATCCGCCCTGCCTGTGACGGCGCGTGTGGGCTTCCTAGGACCCCCCACTCTCACTACACAAAGAACAGGGGAACCGTCCAGGGTGTGTGGACATTGTGTGTGTGTGGGGGGGGATGGGGATCCCCAGTTTCTCAGTCTCCTCTCCCCTTTCTGGGAAGTCTGGGGTATGACTGGGTGTTGCAGAGCTTTCCCTGGCGTATGGTCTTGGCTGGGCTACGGAGCCCCTCGCCAGGGGAGTAGCCAGAGGTTTGCAGATGGGCCTCCTCCACAGGCCTCCCTCCTCGCCTTTGGCCTGAGATGCCCAAACCTCTACAGTCCGGGTCGGTAGAGAGAACCTCCAAAGGGGCCTCTTCAGAACAAACTTTCTGGACACCAGCTGGAGTCTGTGGGTGCTCTGTTTTCCCAGGGGGGGTATTGGAAAGGCTCACGTGGAGGAACCCAGGGAATGTGATGTGGTCGTTGGGTGTCCTGAAGATCAGGGGCGTATAACGGAAGTGGATGGGTGGGACTAGAGCAACAGCACAGGAGGGAGGGCACTCCCCTTGCAATGGTCAGTCCAGGGTTGATCCCTGGTACCCCAGATGGTCTCCTGAGCCCGCCAGGAGGCCATTCCCGAGTGCAGAACCAGAAGTAAGCCCCACTTCTGAATGTGGGGCTTAGCGTTCCAGCGTCTATGGCCACACCACTGAATGTGGCCCCTAACCAAAATATTTAAAAAAAGGGGGGAAGTGAGTGAGCAACTGAGAGCTCAAACACGTTGTTTTCAGGTGGCTCTAGGTATCGGGGAGGGGAGTAGGGGACAGAGGGGGGCACTGCAGCTTCCTGGAGGCGGGTATCCTGTTTGCACCGGGCTGCCCTATTCTCTCCTTCCCCGACTTTCCCTGGGTCCTTGTCATGCCTCAGGTTGGGTCCTGCCTTGGCATGCAGGGTGCTGGGTGGGTGCTGTTTCTCTGCTTTCTAACCCTGGAACTCAATCAGGTGCACCTGGAGGCCTGGAGCTCTCTGTCATGTCCCCAGACACAGATATAGGGGACCTGAGAAATACAGAGTGTGCACGGAGCCAGTGGGGCAAGCCCTGAATCCCCATCACTTGCTGTTCTGGAGACGGTCCCCTGGGAGGAAGGGTTCTGGGAGGTCCACGTGATTTAGCCTCAGTGACGCAGCCTGGTTGCCTCTAGTTTTTCTGGCGCTCTCTTTCTCTCTGGTTCTCAGGGGCTATTCCTGGCTCAGTGCTTGGGAGTCACTCCTGGTGGTGCTCAGGGGACCAGGAGGAACTGCGGATTGAACTCAGGTCTCAGACAAGCAAAGCCTGTGCTCGGGCCAGCTGAGCCGGCTCTCCCACAGGGCCGTGGGATAAAGGCACACAACTCCTCCTCAGATGCTGTCTTGGACCCGGTCTCTGCTCTCTGTTACTTTCCTGTCTGCTTTCTCCTGAGAACTCTGCGCCAGGGCCCCGGCTGGAAAGTGAGTGGCAGAGGAAGAGGAGGGGCAGGAAATCCAAAGTGTGGGCTGGGAAGCCGGAGACCCGCCTGAGGCTTTGGGGGGACCTCAGGAAGATATGGGGATCTTCTGAGGTCTGGGGGAGCCCCTCGGCCTCAGGGCTTCCTCCTTCCTTGAAACCAAGGCTCCAGCTGAGCAGCCCCAGCTGGGAGCATTTGCGCAGAAGCAGGGGACCCAGCGGGAGGACCAGCGCCAGCCAGGCCAGGCCCACAAGGATCCACACGGCTGCCAAGCTCCGGTATGTGGCGATGTAGTTCTTGCTGGGGTCCGTGCCTGGCAGGGAAGAGGAGGAGAGAAATGCTAGTGGCCTGAGGGATGCAACCACCCCTAGGCTCCAGAGGGCCCCTGGCAGTCTGTCCAGACCAGGGTCAGTCATGGAGGGTCCTGGGAGAAAGAGCGGCATGTCCTAGACCAGTGACATGCTGAGAATCAGCAGCGGTCTCCTACCTCATTCATCACCCAGAATGTCCAGGTCCTCTGGGATTGCCCTGAGGACACCCCCTGAAACATGGTGGCCCCATGGAGAAAGGGGGCAGACTCCTGCTCACTGACCACCCCTGAATCATGGTGACCCCATCTGGAGAAAGGGGTTGCTCACCGACCACGTAGTCCCCGGCCGATGGTGCTGAGGGTGATGAAGGCGAAGTAGAAGCCCTCGCTGAAACTCCAGCCCTCCACATGACTGAAGATCATGGGTGGGAGGATGAGGATGGCCAGCGAGCCCAGGGCCAGGAACAGAACCAGGCCCAGCATCTGCAGGAGCTGGGAAAGAACAGGATTGTGGGAGTCAGGGGATGTCTGGGGCAAATTTGAGTGTGCATGAGCCTATGGTACCCTCCGCCCCCTTTTGGCCATACTGGGATCTCTGTGCCTCATCCTGCCCTGCAGGGGAGGAGATGATGTAGGATTTGGACATTCCCCAGACTTGGGCAAAAACCCTTAAGCAGGTCCTAGGGCTTCAGATGGGGGCTGAGCAGATTCCTCCACCCTTTGTGCATGAGCATCTTTAAGGCACTCACTGGTCAATGGGGTGGGCTCCAGTCGTCGTGATGGGTGACCTTATGAAAAGCAAGCATGGTGGAATTTCAAGATGGCCAGGGAGGTGACTCCCTATCCTCCTTCTAAGAAGTCCATGTGATCCCCATTAAGAGTTGACCTTCCGGCACCAGCCCCTTTAAGCTTTCTATCAGCTGGAGAGAAGTGCTGGACCCAGCCGGCTCACAGTCCCAAAGGCCATCCCAGATTGCTGAGGCAGGTGAATGAGGTCCCCCCTAGGCCCAGGACGGTTGCCCACATCGACTTGGCCTGCATTCCTCTGCTCAGTCCTTTCCTTCCAGGGAGTGTCTCCTCCAACATCTGCAGCCTGTGGCAGAGTTGGTCCCAGCACGGTGATAGTCCCTACCTGAGAGCGCCTGGGCTGGTCCTCCCACCTCTGGAGGGTGACCAGGTGGGCACGTAGCCCTGAGCCCAGGTGGTTGAGGAAGATCACGTTGAGTGGGATGCCCACCAAAGCGTAGAAGACGCAGAAGACCTGGCCTGCCTCTGTGCTGGGCGCTAGGTTCCCGTATCCTGCGGGGGTGAGCATAAGTATAAGGATGGGAAAGGCAGAGTTGCCTGAGACCTTGGTCTTCCACATGTATGCTCTGAGAGCTTGGTTTTCCACCCGCACGCTCTGAGAGCTTGCTTTTCCATCTGCACGCTGAGAGTCTTCCACCACTTCAGGGAAGAGCACTTCTTTATTTAAAAAAATATTTTATTATACCACCATTAGATATGCAATTGCAAGATGTTCATGTTTGAATTTTGGTTCTACAGTGTTCCAACACCCATCCCTGTCTATCTCCCATCACCAATGTCCCCACCTCCCTCCCCTTCCCCTAGCCTGCCTCCATGGCAGGTTCTTTATCGCCTTTTCTCTCTCTCTCTCTCTCTCTCTCTCTCTCTGTCTCTCTCTCCTCGCTTCTCTTTCTTACACATTGTAGATTATAATATATTCTAGAATATGATTGGTTCCACTAGTTTGATGTACTGGGTTCGGACTGCGAAAATGGTGGCTATTATGGTGAGTGAGTCTCATCCAGCTGCTTCCGAGGCCCTACAGAGGTAATGGACCCACTCCCAAAACCCATCTTGCCTCCTGGGAGCCTCATGGTCAGCTGAGCTAGGGCAGAGTCAGATGGCAGTTCTCCCCCATGTGTCTGAGTCTCTGCATCATGGCCGAGAGCCCTGTGAAGAGCACTTCTTATGAATCCTCAAGCTAGAAAGATCCCTGCTCCTCAGAAGATGCTCATTGGAGGAGGTCTTTAAAGGCCCATTGCAAATGACACCGTCTCCAGGAAGTCTCCCTGCTGCACCCTCTTCCTGAAGAGGAGGTGTGATTCCCCACAGTGCTTAGGGCTCTTCCTAGCTAAAGAAGGACCTGCTTTGTTGTTAGTGTGTTTATCTTACCCCTCTCTGTTGGACCGGAAGCTACTTGAGCAGTAAGCTTGGGTCTGATCCAACTTTATTTTTATTCTTGCCGGCTGATCCAAGTTGAAGCCACACCCCCAGGCCCCCTTCATCTGCTTTTCATGTTGCCTGAGTTCAAGGAAGGTGTGTGGCATTAGACCTACTTGCTTCTTCAAGGTCTAGGGTTTCTTTGGGGGTCACCCAGAATGAGTCTGTTTCTGACGGGGGTGGGGGTGGGGTTCTGCAGACCCTGGCAATGACCTGTAACCTCAGAACCTTTGAGAATTCCCACAGCTTGGGTCAACAGTTTCTGTACATGCAAATAATTATCCCTCCAAGTCTGAACCTCTCAGAGATTTTCTGGCAGTAGGAACGTGCGTGGTCTGTGGGCAGGTCCAAAAGCTAAAGGATTGTTACATGTGGGACCGGCTGCCCACCAGAGAGGGCAGGAGATGCTAAGTACCTGAATGTCGTCAGCTGAGAGTCTCGCTGCAGATGGGCTTTCCAGCGTGACTGAGTCCCTCTGCTCCCACTCGTTCATCTAGACTTCTTTGCCTTATCTCTTCTCTACTTCACATTCCCGCTTCAGTACTCGACTCCTCGGAACTGTCTCTGAGGTCAACCATTTCTCACCCTCACTTTGGGTCTTGAGGGACACAGACTAGGATAGGAGGTTTGGGGAATCCCTTTTTCACGCAGGGTCATTACCTATGGTGGTGACGACGGTGCCTGCAAAGAAGAAACTGCTGCCGAAGTCCCAGTTGCTGGGGTTGGTGGAGTTTCCTTTGGGGTTCACGCCCTTCACCCAGGCCTCCAAGATGACCTATGATGGACAGACAGAATGGACATGGGAAGAAGAGGGAGACAGCAGCTTGACTGGTGGCCAAACACTTAGCAGGGAGCTTTCAGGCATGAAGGGCACACAAGCAAAGGACTTGACCACAATCATGGGGTTCTGAATCTGCTGCCTGACCAGGGATGACCGAACCTCCTGCTATAAACGTCCACTGGTGGACAGGAGAAGGACCAAGGGGGTGAGGCAGATGGACTAGGTGGGAAACTGCCTGTGGCCAAAAGGTGAGATGCAAGTAGCTAGCTGGGACAAGAGGGAGAATCAGGTCTGTGGTTCCAGCAACATGAGGCTTGGAGACCAGAGGGAGGCCATGGGGCTCTCTCCTGGGGGTTAATGGAGGGAAGCAGAAACTGGGTATAGTCTCAGTTCAAGGCAAGCTGAGATTCTTGCTTTCTGCTGCCCCCTAGTGGGTTCTGACCCAAACCTAAAGCAGAAATTCCATTAGCTATCAGGGCAAAGGGCAAAGGCTTGTGTGTGTGTGTGTGTGTGTGTGTGTGTGTGTGTGTGTGTGTGTGTGTGTGTGGGGGGGGTGTGTGGTGTGGCATGCATGCTTTGTATATGGTGCATATACAGGAGAAAAGTCCCCCACTACACCCCCAAACTCAAACCTAGGCCCCTCTATCACCACGACCCTGGGCCCTGCACTTTTGGAGCTGCCTCAACCTCCCCATTGACCCCTATAGCTGTGAATTGCTCCCTAAGACCCTGTCAGCAGATAGAAGAAGGAGGCAGCAGAGGGGTGGGGTGGGGCTGCCTCTAGATGCTATGGGAACTGTGCGCCCCCACTGGGTGAGAGTACCCAGAGCTGGGCTGGGCATCCTGACAGGGCTGGCTGGCAGGCGCTGGTGCCAGGAACATTAGACTCTGGCCTCCCTCTCTTTCCCAGACACCCCTGCCAGAAGGCCAAGACCCACGTTTGAACATGGACCCCTCCGCGGGAGCAGACCTGGCCCTGAGTCCTGGCTGCCCCCTTCCTGGCGCAAACCTGAGTTTCTCTGCCCTGTGAGTGGGACAAGGGGCCTCTTGGGAGAATGTCCCACAGCTTCCCATCCTCTGCCAAGAAGTTCTGGGTGCAGAAAGCCAGGCCTAGTTGCTGGGGAGTCCATCTTCAGTACTGCTGGAGCCCAGGTTACAGGCTTGCCATTCTCCAGGTTTGGACAAGAGCGGGCTTCTAGTCCCGTGTTTGTCTGCCTCCCTGCTAGCTGCTCCTGGCCCTTGGGGGCCAGTCCAAAGGAAGCTGGAGACTTTCAAGGGTTCTGACTCCCTTGGGAGTCTCGGTGGGGCAGTTAGGGGTGCCCTCTCCTGCACTTGCAGAGGCTATTAGATCCCAGAACCCCTGAGTAGGAGCTCTGGGCTAAGGGAATACAGGATTCTGCCCGACCCTGTATAATAAGGGGTCCGTGGCCCCAGCTCTGAGCTATGGTGGAGCAAGAAAATAAAACCTGAGGCCGGAATCTCATTTCCTGCAAGAAAGGGCCTGGTGAGGCCACTTTCTAGAACTTTCTGGAAAGTTTTTAGAACTTTCTAGAACTATCTAGAAACTAAGTTAGAAACTTCTAACTTTCTAGAACTACCTTTCTAGAACTATCTAGGACTTAGGTGTCTCACAGTTCTGGATAGTTCTCTCTGACCACCCACTCCTTCTGTCATTTTCTAGGTCATCTTGGCATTATCGGCATACCCTGAGGCCGGGCCCTCCAAGTCCCTGATGTGGAGGCTCAGGGTGGGCCCAGTCCCCCAGCCATGCTGATACTACAGGTCTCAGGACCGCACCTCCTCCATCTGCCTCTCCAGGCTGAGCCCCCGCATGAGTGCTTGGGTCCGTCTCCCCTCCCACACTTTCCACACTCAGGGCCATTGACAAGCAGGAGAGGTGAGGACGCAGCCTGTGGCCCGGTGATGGGTCTGCTGGAAACACATAATGGATTCTTCCTAAACCCTGGTCAGCTGCATGAAGTGCCATACTGGGCTGTCCGTGTGTGGTCAGTGTTTCTCACTCAGCCCCTGGACTCCAGAGTACTTGCTTTTCTATGGGGTCCCTGGTTTCAGCCCTCCCTACAGTGCTCAGGAAGAGCAGCAGACTGCATAGTGATTCTCAGCCAGCCGGGCCAGTCATGCTGGGGCCTGTGGGCATGGTGCTGGGGACCACCAGGGCCACCCAGCAGTGCTCAGCGCCCCAGGGCTATACCTGGCAATGCTCTAGGTGCAATGCAGAGTCAGGATTGAGCTGGGCTTGGACCACACATGCATACTACCCCTGTGCTATTTCCCTGGCTCTGGCTTGGCCCTCCGGAGACTCTTGCAGGGCTCTGAATTGGTGCAGGGAAACGAAAGGGGCCCAGGATGTGAGCTGTTCTGCCCCCTAGAGACACTCTCCACAATGGCCCCGTAGGTTGGACTCAGCCTGGACGGAGCCGAACCCAGCAAAGCCTCTGTGCTGACTCTTGTCCATGCCAACCCTCTGTCCTGGCTGACAGAAGGACAAGAAGAGGGAGGCTAGGCAGAAGGACCAGTGGGGCACAGAGTGTACAAATGCAGGATAATTTTTAGAGGTGCCACTGGCATTGCTGGAAGGTTCCAGAGCAAGCCGCCACATCCACTCAGTAGTGCTTGGAATTCTACACTGTGCTGAGATGGGACTCAGGGTCTTGCATTTGTGAGGAGCATTGCTCCCCACCGGCACTGTCTCCCTTCCTGAGGAGGAGAGGGTACACCTGTGGCTGTGCCCACATCCAGTGCCTATTGGTGCTACCCCTGCAGATGAGCTGTTATCCTACAGATGAAGGAATAAGGTCCAGAGAAGTCAGATGACTTGCCCTATTGCAGACCAGGACCATGATGCCAGGTGAGGCTCCCTGGATCGCTGTCCACCAGCTTGTTCCCAAACAGGGCATTGCCCTGAGGGACGACACTGGTGGGGGAAGCCCCCCCCCCTCCAGCTTGACTCCCCTTCCCCGCACCTCTACGAACTGCTCCAGAGCGCTGGTCCAGGCAGGTGTAGTTCTTCAAGAAGTGCAGCTTCTCCACTTGGAATTGGTCCCGGGAATGCGACTCGGCCTCTTTCTCCAGCAGCTGGAAGATGCTGGCACCGAGCAGAAGGTAGCAGACATAGGCCAGTAGCAGGGGCAGTGTGCGGCCACCACAGCAGTTGCAGAGCCTGGTGCGGGGCATGGTGTGGCCGGGCCAGTGCCCTGGGCTGGCAGAGGGAGCTTCTGGCCTGCCTCGCCCTTCTCCTCTCGGGCTCAGGCTCGCAGGTGTCTGCACCCGGAGTCTGTTTGAACAGAGCAGCTCAGCTCGGCTGCACTAAGTAGTCTATGTGCAAACAAGCCTGTCACCCTCCCCACACACCCACAACCCGGTTGCTGTCTCTTTATGGAAAGAAGTCAAGGGCACAGACCCTCAAAGGGACCAACTGGGCCTCCTGAGGTCAGTGTGTGCCCTCTCTGCCTCCAATCAAAGGGTGTTTGTGGGCCAAATCTGGTCGCCCTCCTACCAGCCCCCTGCTCTGCCCAAGCCCCAGTCCCCCTTGAAGGCGTCCAGCTTCTTGTCCACAAAGGCTTCAAGCCCCTAAGCTTGGGACTTGGAAGGAATCAGAATGTGTGAATAAACCTTGTACTCAGTTGCCTTGGCAACAGACTGGGGCTCGGAGCATTGCCCTGCCTATTGGGGGAACCCAGAGATGAGTAACGGCGTGACGAATCAGGGCAGAGCAAATAGACAGATGACAATCTCGGCCCAGGGCAGTATCGAGGCGGATGCGCCTAATAAACAGGGGCATTTGCCTTAGCTGTCGCTGATAATTTTCCTTGCATGAGATCCCTTAGTAGGTTCCCTTCAGAAGAGACTAAGTCGGTGAGACAGTTTAAAAGATGGCAGAGGGCACCTGCCTTGGGGTGATGCTGTGAGTCCAGGTGGGCAGAATCTCGGTGTTTCTGTCTCGGCTCTCCTTAGGAGGTGTTGGCAACAGCTTAATCGAGAGATGGTCTGCGGGCTGCCCCATGCACACAGCACAGGCGAATAATCAAATAAGCTTTTAGGAAGTCTGTAGAGTCATGTAGTCAGCCCCATGGTCAGTTTGAGATTTCCATCCCAGTTCCATGCTTCAAAGGGGAATCCTGCCCCCTTAGACATCGCCCCACCCCCAAACTTCCAGCAGCCTTTTCTCTACTTTCTATTTGTTTTGTTTTATTTCGTTTGGGGCACACCTGACAGTGCTCAGGGCTTATTTCTGGCTCTTCACTCCTGATTGGGCCCTGGAGACCATAAGAAATGCCGGGATTGAACCGGCCATTTGTGTGCAAAGCAAATGCCTTACAATGGACACTATCTCTCCAGTCCTATTTCTTCTTCTTTTTTAAATTTTATATTCCCTTTACACTTTATATAAACGTTGTGGTTTACAGAGTTGCTCGTGGTGATTTGTTACAGCGCTCAATATACCATCACCAATCCCACCACCGTGACTCCTTCCCACCACCATTATTTCCAATTTTCCCACCCACCCCTTAAGCCTGCTCCCATAGCAGGCCTCAATAATTCATTTTATATTGCTTGTTATAATGAGCTACAAGAATAATCAAAAAATGTTTCCTTAGAAGGAAGTGCACATTGTTGTATCTCACCATGGAGTCATTAAGTCCTTGTATCACTATCACTATCTCTGGTCCTTTTCCAAGGTCCTGCCTATGTTGACATTTCATTGAAATGGAATCATACACTGTACGTCTTTTGTGTCTGGCTTTTTTTTTTTTTTTATTTTTGGGTCACACCCAGCAATGCTCAGGGGTTTCTCCTGGCTCTGCACTCAGGAATTATTCCTTGCAGGGCTTGGGGGACCATATGGGATGCCGAGGATCGAACCCGGCCGGCATGGGCCAGACCACATGCAAGGCAAGCGCCCTACCCGCTGGACTATCACTCCGCCCCTGGCTTCTTAAATTGATATGTTTCAAAGTCATCCATAGTATAGCCATAACAGCCCTTTATTCTGCTCTAGGGCTGGATCTTATTTATTTATTTATTTATTTTTGATTTTTGGGTTACACCCAGCAATGCTCAGGAGTTACTCCTGGCTCTGCACTCAGGAATTCCTGGCAGTGCTCGGGGACCATATGGGATGCTGGGGATTGAACCTGGGTTGGCCACTTGCAGGGCAAGTACCCTCCCTGATGGACTATTGCTCAGGCCCCGTGAATCGTATTTCATTTGTCTGGATGAACAACATTTCCTTTATACATTTGCCAGCTGATAGATATTGGGGTTCTTCCCCTTGGTTGGGCCCTCTTGAGTAAAGGTGCTATGAGCTCTCACAGACAAGATCACCCTCCTCCTTCCTCTTCTCACCCTTCTGTGTTGGAAACACTGATCATGGCGAGGTGCTCCCTGGGAGTGATTGTCAGTGACTTGCCGTGCCCACATACCACCCACCCAAGGGGGTGAAACTCTGGCCATGCTTCTTTCAGTTTCTTTCACACCCTTCAATTGTGGCTCTCATACACACTTGGCTGTGGACCACTTGTGAGGCGAACAGCTGAAAAACATTTGTGGCACAGGGGATAGCTCCACCAGACTCACACCAGGAGCAAGTAGGTCACTGGGGACCAAAGTCACGGCCTCATATGGACAAGGCAGAGGCTTTAGCCATGGAACATTATTTGGCCCCATATGATTTTGTTTGGCCCCATATGATTTTATGTGCTGTTGTGTCCCAGGAATAGACGTGGCAGAACAAGTCACGTGTTCAGTCCGTGTTTAGCTTTTGGGGCGTGCCAGGCTGCTTCCCGGGTCAGCAGCATCAAGAGATGACTTTCCTGGCTCACGGAGAGGCAATTTTTCATTGCTGCTGTTGTTTATCTGTCTGGGGAGGGGGCATTCTCCAGGGCTGCTCAGGTCGCTTAGTAGTCTGGCCCTCAGATAGTGTGGCCCCTATGATGTGGGCTGACCAGACCCAGCACCAGGGGCCTCGTGGTGCTCAGACTCCAACTCAGTGCTTTATGCACGCGGGCATGGGTTGCCTGCTTTGAGCTTTCTGGCAGTTGCGGAGTCTGTCCCAGGCAGGAGAGAGTAGGAGTGGGGAGGCAGCGCGTCCTGCTCCTGGCCTGCTCAGCCTGAGTTGTAAGGAACAGCCCCTTTGTGGGGACAGGGGTGGAGGAGAGGAGGACCAAGAGAAGCGTATGGGCAAGCAGGGGTAAACAAGGCTCCACCATCCCACCTTCCCCTGGTTCTGAGACCCCTGGCAGGTAAAGTGCCTTTTGGTTCTACAGAATACAAGGTGCTTGATTTTAGACCCCCCCCCCCCACACACACACACTAGCCAGGCGGTCAGTTCTAGGATCTGCAGGCAAAGGGCTCCTGTGACCTTGGCTCATCCACTGACGAGCCCACATGCAGGCCACATTGGGAACCAGGCATGATTGCATAGGGGATGGATAGAGGACAGGAAGGACCAAAGGGCTGAGAGTATCCCCACTCTTCCAATGGGCAGGTAGGCGCCCCGTCTGGACAGTTAGATGGGGTCTAGCGGACAGTAAAGTTGTGGGCCAAAAAGGGGTTCCTGTTGGGCTGGGGAGCAGAGAAGATTCTATTCTTTGCGCATAGAATCCCCAAGTTCTGTCCCTGGCACCATACACTTCCCCAAGCACTGCCAGAAATGACTCCTGAACATGGAGCTGAGGGTTGTCCCTGAACACAGCCAGTGTGGCCCCAAGCCAAAAAGTCAACCAAAGCCCCCAGAGGAGCGCTGTAACTACCTGACCATCCTCTATCCTCCCTACCTGTTAGCCAGTGCAGTGATGGGACCTGCCCGGCCAGCTCAGGTCTGTCCATGTTTAACCTTCCCTTCCAGCTCTCCCTAGGCTGTACCAGGCTGCTGGGTCCTGGGTGACAGAGGGCTCTTTACTTTCTTCTAACTGTGCCAGGCTGGAGTTGGATGGAGTAGAAATCTGCTGTTCGCTTCAGTAATTGATGTAATTTGTTGTAGGGAGCTGGGAGCATATGGGGGTGTGGAGCTACCAAGACTGTGTCTTCCGGTCCCACTCCCCACCTTGCAATGCCCTGGCTGTCCTCCTCCTGCCTCTCCATCTCACAGTCCACCGGGAGAATCTCCTTCTTGCCCATGGCATCCAGGGTGCTGCCACTACTGGGTCCCCTGCATATTTCTTGGCTCAAATCTCTGGAGAGGCCGAGTGCCCATGAGCATCACCCTACACAGCACCTTCCCATGTGGCTGCCCCTGGGACTCCCCACCCCAATGCTTCTCTCAGCCCAGGGTAGGATCACCCCCTGCCCTGTGTCCAGGAATTGCTAGGAAGAGGCAGTGTGGCTGGTCCTGTGCCTGGCATGCAGGTCTAGGGAGACAAGGAAGGGAGAGGAAGAAAATGTTATAGAAAATCAATTAGGGAACCAGCTCACAATTTTCATCTCTCCTTATTGATGGTTTCGCTTTCTAGTGTTTTAGTTTCCTATGCTCAACCATGGTCTGAAAAGATTATGTATAATCAGATGTTTTGAGAGATACAGAAATAGAACATGTTCATGCATGTTTTATTGCAATACATTGTTAGAATTGTCCTATTTTATTTTTAGCTTTTGCTGCTAAACTGTATTACACTGTGGGCTAGAGAGAGCTCAGTAGGCTGAAGCACATGGGGGTTCCATCCCCAGCACCTTACGGTCCTCTGTGCACCAGTGGGAGGGACACCAGAGCTCAGAGCTCGGGGTAACCCCTGAGCACCACCAGGCATGGTCTCCCCCCTCCCAAGGGAAGGAAGTCCACCTTCATTATGGGTTTGTGTGTTTTGGGTATATGAGCCTCAAAGATGGTTCATTTGCTTAGAATACTTGCTTGGCAAGCATGAGGTCAGGAGTTGGATCCCCGGGCAACTTGTATGTGCTGAGGAGGTCCCGGCAGCCCTGCTATTGGGGATCCCCAGGGAGAAAGGGCATGGAGAGGCAAAGTAGCTGTGGGGTGCCTGAGTGCTTGAGCTCAGTCCTTGTGCTCTGAATGATCTGAGCCAAGCCCGCTTGTCCTCTGCGGTCCTCTGAGAGGAGAAACACAAATTAAACAAAAGTTTTATGCATGAGTCAGTGTATGTTGGATTTCGTTCTTTCCAAAGTTTCAAGTACCCCTGGGGGTCTTCAGGTAAGGGGGTCTCCAACACAGGGTTCTCGGGGTCCTGAGGCCGAGTGAGAGCAGATAACTGGCCCTGAGAAACCCTTGTTGCTTTGGCCAGTCTTGCAGACCCACTGAGGTGCCCTGTATACCTCACCACCGTCTCGTGGTTTAGGGCAACCCTGTCTTGCCTATAGCTCTGCTTGGACTGGGCTCCCCAAGGCAACTCTGGGGTTTCATGTGTCTCCTGCAGGCCCTTACACCCAGAGCTTTCTAGAGGTTGCTGGGAGAGTGGGTGCATGGAGCGGAGAGAAAACAGCTGACTTTTCTGGCGCAGTAGAGAAGCTGACTTCCCAGGGCACACTAGGTGGGTCTCGGCCTAGGTTGTGATTCTCCCTGCTGGGGTGAGAACCGGATCCCCATTTAGGTCCAGGGCTGGAGAGACCGCTCATAGGGCTGGAACACAAGCTTAGCACACAGGATCCCAGGGGGTCAATCCCTGGTACTCCAGGAATGATGGTTCCCTGAGCACTTCCAGGAACAATTATCACCCACACAATTTTATTTATTTATTTATTTATTTATTTATTTATTTATTTATTTATTTTAAATTTTTTATTATACCACAGTGAAACATACAATTACAAAGGTGATCATAATTGGTTCTTGGTAATACAGTATACCAGCACCCATCCCTCCACCAGTGCCCCACCTCCACCACCAATGTACCCCACCCCTCCCTGCCCACCCCTATGCTGCCTTAATAGCAGGTACCCCAGTTTCCTCTCTTTCTCTCTCTGTCTCTCTCTCTGTCTCTGCATCTCTCTGCCTCCTATTTTACACATTGTGGCTAGCCCTGCAGGTATTTAGAGTTTATCACTTAAGTCTCTTTGTGTATATTCAATGGTGAGTCTTAATCTGCCATTACCATTTCCCACAATTAGTAAAACACTGGTATCTATTTATGTCGTATTAATGAATGCAGTCATTCTATATCTGTCCTTTTCCTTCTGACTAATTTCACTCAGCATGATAGTCTCCATGTCCCTCCATTTGCAGGTAAATTTCATAATGTCATCTTTTCTGACAGCCGGCATAGTATTCCATAGCGTAGATGAACCACAGTTTCTTTAGCCAGTCCTCTGTTCTCGGGCATTTAGGTTGTTTCCAGATTCTAGCTATAGTGAATAGCGCAGAGATGAATAAAGAAGTACAGATAGTGTTTCTGCTATGTGTTTTTCGGTCTCTCGGGTATATTCCCAGGAGTGCTATTGCTGGATCAAATGGGAGCTCAATATCTAGTTTTCGGAGGAATGCCCATATTGTTTTCCAAAAGGGCTGGACCAGTCGGCACTCCCACCAACAGTGGATCAGAGTCCCTTTTTCCCCACACCCACGCCAGCACCGGTTGTTCTTGCTGTTTTGGATGTGTGCCAGTCTCTGTGGTGTGAGATGGTACCTCATTGTTGTTTTGATTTGCATCTCCCTGATGATTAAAGATGAAGAACACTTTTTCATATGCCTTTTGGCCATTCAATTTCTTCTTTTTGGAAGCTTCTGTTCATTTCTTCTCCCCATTTTTTGATGGGGTTGGCTGTTTTTTTCTTGTGGAGTGCTACCAGTGCCTGATATATCCTGGATATTAACCCCTTGTCAGATGGGTATTGGGTGAATATCCTTTCCCACTCTGTGGATTGTCTTTGTATCTTGGTCACCGTTTCTTTTGAGGTGCAGAAGCTTTTTAGTTTTATATAATCCCATTTGTTTATCTTTGCTTCCATTTGCTTGGTCAGTGGTGTGTCATCTTTAAAGATACTTTTCGTTTCGATGTCGTAGAGCGTTTCTCCTATGTTTTCTTCGATGTACCTTATAGATTCATGTCTGATGTTGAGATCTAGAATCCATTTTGATCTGACTTTTGCCCACACAATTTTAGGAATTTGGAGAAGCCCAACATGGGAAGAGCTTTCTTGTGCACCACAAGAAAGCTTGTCTGTTCAAGAAGGTGACTCTGTGAATCAGTGCATGGAGGAACTGGTGTTGGATTCTTGCTTCAGAGCCTGGGTAGGGAATACGAGGCCCACAGAAAGCAAAGCACAAAATTCATTTAGGCACAAAATACTGAGAAACTCCTGTGCTAGGGAGACCGCTAGAGGCCTCACCCCCTCCCTCCTCTCTCCTTCCCTCTCCACTCCATCTATCCCTCCTTCCCTCTTTCTCTCCCTCCCTCCCCCTCCCTCCCTCCCTCCTTCCCTCTCTCCCTCCCTTCCTTCCTCCCTTCTTTCCTCCCTCCCTCCCTCCCTCCCTCCCTCCCTTCCTTCCTTCCTTCCTTCCTTCCTTCCTTCCTTCCTTCCTTCCTTCCTTCCTTCCTTCCTTCCTTCCTCCTCCCTCCCTCCTCCTCCTCCCTCCCTTCCTTCCTTCTTTCTTCCCTCCCTCCCTCCCTCCCTCCCTCCCTCCCTTCCTTCCTTCCTTCCTCCCCCTCCCTCCATCCCTCCCTCCCTCCCTTTGCCTCTCCTTCCCTCCCTCCTTCCTTCCCCTCCTTCTGAAACAGTCTCAGCAGGGCCTGCTTCTGCTCCTTCTCCTTGGTGGTGGCTTCCCTCACTTGGTCAAGTTCAGGAGAGAATCTGCAGATCTGGGGTCTTCCCCTGCTCCCAAACACCCATCTCCTTTCCCGCCACCTTCCTGCAAGGGCACCATCCAAGAGTGATGGACAGACAGAGGACTGATTTATAATCCTTTTCCAGCAATTATTGCTGCTAATGGGCAGAGCTAATTTGTGCTGCCCAGGACAGGGGGAGGGCAAAATCAATTAATGGAGAGTCTACCAAGGCTGAGCCTGATGGCTGTGTGGCCTGACATCCGGCAGCGATAAGGGACTTTCTGAGGCTGAACTAATAAGGAGATTGTAGGAAAAAGAAGAAAAACAAACCTCCCCAGATCAATTTCACGTACAATGGGCTGAGGATGTAGAGTCAAAGCGGCAGCTGGCTCAGGGCCTCTTTCCGTCTGAATGAGCCTCAGATAAGGGAGAGGCCGCCCACCCCCCACGTCCAACATCGGTATTTGCTGACCAAGCCACTCCAATAGGTGCATCCGCACGAATGAGAAAAGGCACTTTCCAAACCGGAACTAAGGAGAGAAGATAAGGTCCACCTGCCTCAGGTACTGTGTGTGCGCTCGTGTGTGTGCATGTGTGAGTGTGCGTGTGTGTATGTATGTGTGTGCATGCATGGTCGTGTGTGTGTGTTGGTGGGGAGCCTGTTTCAGGCCCTGTTGATCTCACTGAGGCAGATCACAGAGGGCACTGTGGGGCTTGGGATAATGTTCTACACATGCTTGTCTGCCTGGGGGTCTCCCCACAGTGAGCGGGTGGAAAACACTGTGATGCAGACGTGTTGATTTGAAGGCTCTGTCCTTGTTCTCAAGAAGAAAAACAAAGTATGATCCAGGGAGGACAAAGTCTAGCTGAGAGCATGGTGAGAAATGAAGGAAAGTTTCCTTCAACATGATCTGAAGGAAAGTTTCTAGACAGAATGACAGATGCGTACGCACACACACACAGACACACACACAGACACACACACACACACACCTGTTAGTGACCTCCTTCAGAAATTTCCATGGTGTTTCTGAGCCTTAGTATTCATTTCTCACAGGAAACCTTGCTCTGAGACTCAATGCTTGGTAACCTCAGGTAACTAACCTAGAGGTAACCAATAAAGTTGGGGCGGGAAACTCCCAATTTTATTAGCTCAGAAAGTTTTACTACAAGGGTCTGCAGCGCTAATACATGCTCCTGTAATACATACCCTTGTTAACCTGGGTCTTATTTCAGAGCAGACCCTTAGGAAAAATTGGCGTGCACTGGTTCATCTGGAAGTGACCCCAGGACTGGGGGATGAGACCGGGAAGGGGAGGCAGTGGTTTAGACTGTAACTGAACAGCTGACTGCAAACCAATGAAAACGGGACCCCTTCAGACTTTGAGGGGTATCCGTGAGGGTTCACCCACAGGATCCTGGAAGCTGGAATTCTTTCCCATTGCACCTGCCTCTCCTGAGTGCTCCAGGGATGTTAACTCCTGCCCTATTGTTCCGTTCCGTGCATGGGCTGGGAAAGCATCCATGGCCAAAGAGAACTTGACAGGAATCCGAGGTGAGGATGATGACCATCCACTTCAGCAGCAGAGCCAGGAGACATGGCAGGGCCGGTGCCTGTGTCTGACACAGACTTTCATTTTTGTTCCTTCTCTTCCGAGCCACGGTGGCTTGCAACTTCCATAGGGAAGTGCTGCATTTGTCAGTAAACTCAGTCAATAATGGAGGAATTGATTATGGGAAGGGGGGCTGGTCCTTGCCCTGATGGGCAACATTGTTGAAAGAGGTGAGAGGTGAACCCCCAAAGCTAGTGAGGCTCCCCTCAACTCACTCAGTGACATGTTCCAAGGCTTTTTTTTGCCTTTGGGTCACACCCAGCAATCCTCAGGGGGTTACTCCTGGGCTCTGCACTTAGGAATTACTCCTGGGGGTGCTCGGGGACCATATGGGATGCCAGGGATCCAACCACAGTCAGCCGCATGGAAGGCAAACACCCTCCCTGCTGTGCTATTGCTCCGCCCCCCTTTTTTTTCAGGAAAAAGAAATTAAAGGCATCCACATTGGAAAGGAAGTTCAACTATCACAATTTGCAGCTGACATGATAATATATGCAGAAGATGCTAAATACTCTGCTAAAAACAACCTCCTAGAAATAATAACAGCAGGCTACATAAACACAAAAAGCTGCTGCATTTCTATGTGCACACAACAAACTGTAAGAGATATAAATCACAAAATAGCCTCCATTTTAAAATAGGATCCATTGGCATAGTATCTCTGCAACCATAAAATACCTTGAATACTACTGTAAACTATGATACCTCAGTTTGGAAAAGCCCCCGATGGGGTTTATAAAAAGATGGGGTTAGAGCATAGGATTCTAAAATATCTCTCAGACTACATAGATTGCAACTTGTTTTATATTTAAATAAGTACATCGAGCAGAATCACTACTATAACTACTTTGATGTAGACTCATAGTTTCTTCCCATGTACTAGCATCATATAAGTGGTAAAATCAGCCTATCTGTGGGGTAAGTTAATGATAGAACTGTGAAAGTGATTTTACCCAGCAAGTTTTTTTTTAAATTTTATTACACCACTTTTAGACATACAATTGCAATATGCTCATGCTTGAGTTTTGGTTCCAGTGTTCCAACACCCATCCCTCCACCCGAACCCATCTCCCATGACCAATGTCCCCACCTCCCTCACCCTCCCGCACCCCAACTACTTGGCGGGTTCTGTATATCTTTTCTCTCCTCTCTATCTCTCCCTCCTGCCTACCTTTCCAACACAGCATAGAATGCAGTACATTAAAGACATAACTGTTTCCACTAGTTTGATGGACCGTGTGGTTGCAAGTGGTGGCGCGACTTGGGGGCCTCATGGACAGCATCCGGGCAGCAAAAATGGAGACTAATATGGTGGGTGAGTCTCACCTGGCTGCTTCCGGGACCCCCTAGAGGTGATGGGCCAACACCCAAAACCCATCTGTCCTCCTGGGGTCCTCATGGTCAGCTGAGCTAGGGGAGAGCCGAGTTCCAGTTCCCTCAGCTGCGTCTGAGGCTCTGCATGCTATGGCAGGTCGCCCCAGGGTAGCTCCTGGGCGGGGCTACCTGGCTCAGACAAAATGGAGAGGGGAAGCGCTGACCCTAGCTCCATCTGATGAATTCCCGGTGTTTCCCGCTTCTGGGAGCTGCCTACCAGGGCTCAAACTCGCTTTTGCTCTGTTAATCTAGTCTTGAGGTCAGCGTCCCTCCCAGGTGGGCTCAAATGTGCTGCAGCATCCGGACAGCGAGAATGGCCACTGATGTGGTGGGTGAGTCTCATCCGGCTGCTTCCGGGACCCCACAGAGGTGATGGGCCAACACCCAAAACCCATCTGTCCTCCTGGGGGCCCCATGGTCAGCTGAGCTAGGGGAGAGCCAAGTTCCAGCTCCCCCATCTACGTCTGAGGCTCTGCATGCTATGGCTGGTCACCCCAGGGCAGCTACTGGGTGGGGCTACCGGGCTCAAACAAAATGGAGAGGGGAAGGGGCGACCTCAGCTCCATCTGACGAATTCCCAGTGATTCCCACCTCCAGGAGCTTCCCACCTGTTACCCAGCAAGTTTATGTGTCTCTCACTAATAGTACATGTATTAAACCTTGAAGGCAGCTACTCATATACCTGTTGTACATAGGTATATTTAATTTAAACAGGAAACATGGCAGTAGGGCTCAGTGCCTTAGCTAAAAAATAGTCCTTATTGATTTGGGATTTAGAATACTTAAAACAGACTATACAGGCTCTATTTTCTAAGGAGAATTGGACAGTGAGATGTTCATGTACATACACGCACAGTCTATGTACCTCAAGGTATGTCATGCTGCAATACCATTTATAAAACACTCAAATCTGCAAATCTCATTTAGCATGTTTATGTGTATTACTGATGTAGTTTTGAATGTTTAAATTTTAGGATTAGTATATCATTACTACTGATTTACAAATAAAGAATATATTAAATATTAAAAAAGACTAACCAAGCAAAAATTTTATTATACATGTGACTTTATTCCCAACATAGAACCTTTTCTTTCTTTCTTTCTTTTCTTTCTTTCTTCTTCTTCTTCTTCTTTCTTCTTTCTTTCTTCTTTCTTCTTCTTCTTCTTCTTCTTCTTCTTTCTTCTTCTTCTTCTTCTTCTTTTCTTCTTCTTTCTTCTTCTTTTCTTCTTCTTCTTTCTTTTCTTCTTCTTTCTTCTTCTTCTTCTTCTTCTTCTTCTTCTTCTTCTTTTCTTCTTCTTCTCCTCCTCCTCTTTCTTCTCCTTCTTCTTCTCCTCCTCCTCCTCCTCCTCCTCCTCCTCCTCCTCCTCCTCCTCCTCCTCCTCCTTCTTCTTCTTCTTCTTCTTCTTCTTCTTCTTCTCCTTCTCCTTCTCCTCCTCCTCCTCTTCTTTTCTTCTTCCTTCTTCTTCCTCCTCCTCCTCCTCCCTCCTCCTCTTCCTCCTCCTCCTCCTTCTTCTTTTTTTTGCTTTTTTTTGGATTACACCCAGCGATGCTCAGGGGTTACTCTGGTTCTGCACTCAGGAATTACCCATGGTGGTGCTCAGGGGACCATATGGGATGCAGGGGATCAAATCTGGGTTGGCCGCATGCAAGGCAAACACTCTACCTGCTGTTCTATTGCTCCAGCCCCAGAACCTTTTTATTGATGTGAATACTGACTTTATTAGATTTTTAAAATTTTTTAAAAATTTTATTTTATTATTTCCCCCCCAAATTTTATTACACCATTTTAGACATACAATTGAAAGATGCTCATGTAGAGTTTTTGGTTCTACAGTGTTCCAACACCCATCCCTCCACCCAAACCCATCTCCCATCACCAATGTCCCCCACCTCCCTCCCCCTCCCACACCCTCAACTACTTGGCGGGTTCTGTATGTCATTTCTCTCTTTATCTCTCTCTCCGCCAAACTTTCCTGCACATCGTGGAATGCAGTGCATTAAAAGACATCACTGTTTCCACTATTTTAATGGACCGCGACCTGGGCTCGAACCGGTTTTGCTCTGTTAATCTGGTCGTGAGGCAGTTTCCCAGCGTCCGGACAGCGAAAATGGTGGCTAGTGTGGTGGGCTTCCCTCTCGTCACAACTCCACCCAGCAGACCAGACTATCACAGCCCGGATCATCGACAGACACCCTGCAGCAGTTTTTTTTCAATCCGGCCCAGGTATGCTGAACCAGGGACTCTCAGACATGGGGCAGAGCTGCTACTTGCTCTCCCTGTGCCTAGCTGCTTGTGAGGTGCCCGGGAAGCATGGCGGGTTCTAGTCCTGGCCGGCTACCCCAACAGAGCCTCACTACAAGTCAGACCACCCTCCCCTACTCCATGGGGCCTGCCATTTTCCACATCCGGACTTCCCTCTCGTCACAACTCCACCCAGCAGACCAGACTATCACAGCTTGGCTTGCACGGCCACTAGCGGCAGTGTGGTTTATCAATAAATGCTTTATTTAGAGGTGACTACAACAGTATGCCACCTGCACGGCAAGCCTGGCAAGCTGCTCGTGTAGTATTTGATATGCCAAATACCAGTAACATTTATATTAGGTCATTCCCATGACCTAATATAATGGTTTGAGGCTCTCTATGTTCCTGGAGCAAGTGGATGCCTTTGGGTTCTACTAGCATGAGACAGGACATATGGAGATATTACTGGTACCTGCTCTAGCAAATAGATGATTAACGGGAAGATAGTGATAGTGAGATAGTGATAGTAGTGGTGGGCAAGTCTCATCCAGCTGCTTCCAGGACCCCCAGAGGTGATGGGCCCCACTCCCAAAACCCATCTGCCCTCCCGGGGGCCCCATAGTCAGCTGGGCCCGGGCGAGCCGAGTTCCAGCTTCCCCAGCCGCTGTGAGGGCTCTTCATGCTATGGCTGGTGGCCCCAGGGCAGCTCCTGTGTGGGGCCACGAGGCTCAACAAAATGGAGGGGGGATGGGCCGACCCCCTGACTCCATCTGACAAATTCCCAGTGATTCCCGCTTCTGGGAGCCGCCACCTGGGCTCGAACTGGTTTTGCTCTGTTAATCTGGTCGTGAGGCAGTTTCCCAGCGTGCGGACAGCGAAAATGGTGGCTAGTGTGGTGGGCGAAGTCTCATCCGGCTTCTTCCAGGACCCCCAGAGGTGATGGGCCCACTCCCAAAACCCATCTGCCCCTCCCGGGGCCCCATAGTCAGCTGGGCCCGGGCGAGCCAAGTTCCAGCTTCCCCAGCCGCTTGTGAGGCTCTTCATGCTATGGCTGGTGGCCCCAGGGCAGCTCCTGGGTGGGGCCACGAGGCTCGACAAAATGGAGGGGGTGGGCCAACCCCCTGACTCCATCTGACGAATTCCTAGTGATTCCAGCTTCTGGGAGTCGCCTACCTGGGCTCGAACTGGTTTTGCGATGTTAATCTGGTCATGAGGCAGTTTCCCAGCGGCCCAGACAGCGAAAATGGTGGCTAGTGTGGTGGGCGAGTCTCATCCGGCTTCTTCCAGGACCCCCAGAGGTGATGGGCCCACTCCCAAAACCCATCTGCCCTCCCGGGGTCCCATAGTCAGCTGGGCCCGGGGTGAGCTGAGTTCCAGCTTCCCCAGCCGCTTGTGAGGCTCTTCATGCTCAGCCCCAGAACCTTTTTATTTTCAAACAATTTTCAAGCATAGTTACCTTTTAGAGTAAATACTCAATTATTCATTGGAGTGTGTTGTATTCATTTAAAATGTTTCTATCTATCTATCTATCTATCTATCTATCTATCTATCTATCTATCTATCTATCTATCTATCTATCTATCATCTATCTATCTATCTCTATATCTATCTATCTATCATCTATCTATCTATCTATCTATCTATCTATCTATCTATCTATCTATCTATCTATCTATCTATCTATCTATCTATCTATCTATCTATCTATCTATCTATCTATCTATCTATCTATCTATCTATCTATCTATCTATCTATCTATCTATCTATCTATCCTTTTGCTTTTTGGGTCACACCCAGCGATGCTAAGGGGTCACTCCTGGCTCTACACTCAGGAATTACTCCTGGCAGTGCATGGAAGACTATATGGGATGCCAGGGATCAAACCCGGTCGACCACATGCAGAGCAAATGCCTTACACCTGTGCTATCTCTCCGGCCCATCACTTAAAATTTCAAACTTCATAAAAATACTACATTCCTCACACCTTCATAAGCTCTTGATATCATTAATTTAATAATTAATAATCAGATGAATTTAGTTTAAAACTGTTTCCCTGAGTTACTGAAGTTGAATAAATTTTTACACATGCATTGGAGATAAAATAAAATAATGTCCCAAATATCCAGTTGCTAGGATTCAGTACAGGAGTCTGTATATAAGCCAGCACTATTTGCTTCCCTTATTACACATATGCACTTGCAGCGCCAACACTCAGAGCCAACCTTTCCATAATTGCTCTACCTTAATGTCCTGCTCATTCTCAGAGCACATCACAAATACTCTGTCCTTTCAAATTCTTAAACAGCTCCAATTGCCACAATCTTTTCCCATTTTCCAGACTCTGCTCTTATTTGGCTGCTCAGTCTCCTATCACTGAACCCCTGAACCACCATCCTAGTCCCAGGCCTCCCCTTCTGCCTTTCAGAAATCCATAGCTCACCCTCTGCTCACACTCATCTATGTTGCTTAGGGACCCACCCCCCAAACCCTCCCACTTACTATTTCCTAGCTGTGATTATTTGGTTCCTGAAGTAGAATGTAACTTCCCTGAGGGCTGGTGCTCTCCCTGTCTCGGTTACCTTCCACTCATCAGAGCTAAGCGCAGCAGATGGCACTTCCTTATAAAAGGGATAACCAAATGAAGGAACCGTGTTTACTGTCAGACAGATAGCTTGAGGTGAGGTGCAGATCAAAGCTGATCTGGGTTTGATCCCTGATGCTACATATGGTCTCCTGAGTCCTGGCAGTAGTGATTCCTGAGCACAGGGCTGGGAATAAGTCCCGAGCACCACTGGGTAAGGCATCAAAACAAACAAAATTGCAAGCAGCATCTTTCTGCCTATATTTGCCTGGAGAGCAGTACTCAGGGAGGCCTGGGGGCTATTTTCGGGCATACACTGGCAGGACTGGATGGCTTAGTGCTTGGGCCCAGATATGTGGTGTTGCTCAGGTCTGGCATGCTGGGGGGTTATGAGGGCAACTCTGGCAGTGTTTGTGGGTGGGCACAAGGCACACGTTTGGGAAAGCTCATACTTGGCAGTACTCAGAGGTATTTCCAGTTTGGTGCTCTGGGCATGAAAGCTGGGGCTCCTGTGTTCTAGTCCCTCTGAGCCATCTTCCTGGGCAGACTTTTTTCTTTCTCTTTTTTTTTTTTTGCTTTTTTGGGTCACACCCGGCGACGCTCAGGGGTTACTCCTGGCTCTGCACTCAGGAATTACTCCTGGCGGGATTTGAACCCGGGCCGGCAGAGGCCGGCCACATGCAAGGCAAACGCCCTACCCGCTGGGCTATCGCTCAGGCCCCCTTGGGCAGACTTTTTTTCCCCACTCCCACCCCAGGTGGGAGTGTTTCAGTGTTGGGACTCAGGTCAGACTTCAAACATAGAGACAAGTGCTCCACTACTGAGCAACATCGCTGAACTGTAACATTTTTAATAGTCTTTTTTTTTTTTTTTGTTTTGGTTCACACTCATCGATGCTCAGGGGTTACTCCTGACTCTGCACTCAGAAATTATCCCTGGAAGTGCTTGGGGTACTATATGGGATGCTGGGGATCGAACCCAGGTTGGCTGTGTGCAAGGCAAGTGCCTTACCCACTGTGCTATCACTCCGGCTCCATTTTTAATAGTTTTATGATACTTTTTGTGTGTGTGGTACTGGTGATCAAACCCAGAGTCTGACACATGCAAGGCAATCACACTACTAACGGCCACATCCTTGGCCACTTTCTGTCTTTGGGATATATGCCCATTGCATTAAGAAAAAGCACCCTGACGACTCTCTCATCTGTGCTCGTCCTGGGTCTATTTCTATTGTCTGGTCTTTTCTCCTGTGGGGCATGTTGTCTCACCTCCTTTCATGACCTGTGGACTGGGTGCTAGTTACTCTGATTCTACTCTGCATGGACTGGGTACAGTCACTATGATTCTGCATTGCATGAGCTGGGTACGGTCACTGTGATCCTTCATTGCACGACTGGGTGTGGTCACTGTGCATTCTGCATTGCCTGAACTGGGAACGGTTAGTTTTGCATTGAGTGGAGTGGATGAGGTCAGTGTTCATTCTGCATTGCTGCTGCTGTACATTTCCCACTCTGGGATTTCTTTAAATATTTTTGAGCTTTGTTCCAGGGCTCAGTGAAATTTCTTGGAAACTTAATAAAAACAGTTTGACTTTTGTGAGGCTCACTTGCAGGTTGTCCTTAGGCAGGATTGGAGTCGCCTTCCCTGGGGGGCTCATCTGGCCCCTTTTTGAGACACCACTTTTCCATGTGTTCTGCTCAGAGGCTAAGTGGTTCTTCCATGAGGCTTCCCTGCTCTGGCTTTTGGGACTGCGAACAATTTTCTGGCCAATGTTCTCTCTGGACACTATTCCCCTCTCTCCTTAGTGGTGTTTTCCCTGCTTTGGTGATTTCCTTAAAACACACATTGGCCAGTAGTTAGCGAAACACTCTAACACTCTCTACAAATGTCCAGTTTACCTCCCATTCCGGCCACCGTTTGCATCTAACTCTACTCTAAGGCTCTCTTTGACACCTAGACCTTCCTGGGGGTGAGCTGGGCTGGGCTGGACAGTGCAGCTGTGCTCTGGGCTCCCGGGTTGCTGGCAACATTTCAGGGTCGAAACTGGGCTCAGGTCAGTTATCTGCATGTTCTGGGAAGTTAGCAGCTACTCAGGGTGTGTTCTCAAGGCAGGTTGCTGGAGTACAAGAGGCAATTCACCAGTAGACATGGTCTAGCCTCCGCTTGTCACATTGGCTACATTCTATTGGCCTCTGCAAAGGAACAGCCCTAGTGAAAAGGGTAGGAAAGGGCCTCTACGCCTTCATGAGGCCATGTCAATACTTTGGGTTTTTTTTTTTTTTTTTGCTTTTTGGGCCCACACCCGGCGGTGCTCAGGGGTTACCCCTGGCTCTGCACTCAGGAATTACCTCCTGGCGGTGCTCGGGGGACCATATGGGATGCCGGGATTGAACCCGGGCCGGCACAGCCGGCCGCATGCAAGGCAAACCCCGCCGCTGGGCTATCGCCCGGCCCCCATTATTTTGGGTGTTTAATGCTATTATAAAGGGCAGAGAACTAAGACTTGGTATTTCTCTTGACTCTGTGCTCAGGAATCATTCCTGGCAGTGCTTGGGGGACCATATGGAATGCTGGGGATCGAACCTGGCTCAGTCCAGCCGCATGCAAGGCAACCGCCTACCCACTGTGCTATTGCTCAGGCCCTCTTTGTCTGCATTCTTAAAGCTCCTCTCCCCAGGAAGCCACACAGCAAGGCCTGCTCCTGGACTCATCCTGTCTGCACGCTCAATCACTGAGGAAGAGCCAGGTTGTGGGAACAATGTTGGTCTGAGAAGTAGATGTGCTTCCGACTGCCATGCACTAAATGAAGGCCTCTGTGTTTGGGACATAGAGAGGACAAGAAGGACAAAATTGTTAGGGACCTCTTAGTCTTGTGGGAACGTGTGTGTGTGTGTGTGTGTGTGTGTGTGTGTGTGTGTGTGTGTTTTAGGCTACACAAAAATAAGTCAGCAAAGCATGATGATGAACCTATAATGGTGAAGAAAGAGAACAAGGCTCTGGGGAAGACAACCAGGCCTACTATGGACTTGCTGTTCAGGACAAGGCCCCACACCTCCTAGTTTCCTGCTTGCTAACCAAGGTGCGGGGCCAGCTTTAAAATGCTGATTCCTCTACTTGATCCCTCTGCCTTGGGACCGTGGAGGGTCGTGAGCTCCATCCCTCTCTGTTATCCCAGCTGAAGATGAGGTAACAGGCGTGGGTGGCAAGTGTTTTATTCGATTTGTTTCACTCCTGGGGCAGGTTTCTCTCCTCCTGCTGCCTCCACTACAGCTGGTTTGGTGCCTTGCTGCCACCCCTCTGTCCTCTCTAGAGTTCCCCTCCACTGAGCTTGTGTCAGGAGCCAGGGACGTGGTAGCTTTGTGTCCTTCTTGTCAGCCCCCATCCTGTTACCATCCCAAGTGGCTGGGTGAGGAGGTGACGTCACTCAAGGTGCTGCTCCTGACGGGTCCAGCTGAGGGGCTCCTCTCAAGCTCTTTGCAGAGGGGCTGAGAGACAGACGGCAGGGGAGGGCTGTGTGGCCCTACCATGTGGCCAATGCAGACTCAAACCTTAGCAACCCACATGGAGTCTGCCAGGAGTGATTCCTGAGCATAGAGCCAGGGAGTAAGCCCTGAGCACTGCTGGGTGAGGCTCCATAAAATAAAACAAAGCAAAAAGCTCTTTGCAGAGCTTCCAGAGACTGTTTCCTGCTGTCTGGGAGTGGTCAGGGCCTTGGAGTCTGCTGGGAGCTCCCTGGAGACAGGATGAATGTTGGAGCTGCCAGTGGATCATTACAGTCAGGAATGAGCTGGTGCAAGGCACAGCCTAGAGAGTGAGAATGCACCAATAGGAAGCCCCACATTCTACTCTCTCCTTGCTTCCAACCTGCCTACTACAGTCATTCCTGAGTTTCTACGCTGGGTAGCGTGTGGGTGGGGGGGAGTGAGCCAGTAGAATGCTGTAAAGTAGCAACCTGCGACTGCCCTGCATCCAACAGGGCCAGCGTCTCCTGCTGTGACTGTCTATGATGGTATTTCATCATCATTCACACCTGTCTGTGTGAGACAGCTGTAGGAGTGGGCGGAATCCCTTGCCTGCCCTGCCCTGGTGCCTAAGTGCCCTAGCATTGCTGGACCCTGCTAATAGGGAGGGTGTTGTCAGTTGAGGTCCCAGACTCCCCAGGGGCCCTCAGGACACTGTGAACAGCCCACTCCGTTGGAATTCAAGTCATGGTTAGCTGCCAGTGGCCCGTGGATCACTGCTGAAGCTGGAGCCAGGAGAGAAGGTGTCTTCCTTGGGACTGGTCTTGTGGCCACTTATGCAGGACTGGGTGTTACTGGAAATTCAGTTGTTGCCTAAACCTGAAAGGAGACAAGAGGTTCTCAATTAGGCTGGGCACGGAGGGCAGGAAGGGGCTCTGGGTCATGCAGCCCCCCACACCTCTTAGTGCCCTGATTACCTCATGCCCTGTGACCTTAACCACCCCCTTCCCCCCTCCCCAGTCTCTGGCCTTCACTTCCTCTGCTTTTTTGCAAAAGTTTAATTTTGCTGAGCCAGGGCCAACACTCATTTTCCAACCCTCCTATTTCTACTCTTGCTGAGTTCCCTGAGAGATGCTGGCCTTGCTCTTCTGGCTCTTCATGCTTCTCTCAGCCTGGGGTGGCTGTTCCCAAATGTGCTACTCCTCCTAGGGGTCCCTCTGAACTCAGAGTCAAGACCCTGGGCCAAGGACAATGCCCCAAATCCATGTTGTGGCTTAGGGCAATTCATGCTCTCTCTTTCCTCACTTCCAAACAGTCATAGCAGGGAGGATTGTGGAGAGAAACCGGGAACAGTGAGGGTGGCTCCATGTGTTTCTGATTGTGGTTCCATGCACCTGCAATATTGTGCTGCTGTGAGTTTAGTAAGAAACGAAGAATTGGGAACTGAGAGATAGTATAGCAGGTAAGGCGTTGGCTCTGGCGTGTGTCCCATCCAGCTAGCCCTGGCATCCCATACAGTGCCCTGTGCCCTGAAAGGAGCGATCTCTAAGTGCAAACCCACAAGTAAGCCCTGAGCACAGTCAGACACGGCCCCAAAACTGAAAAAAAAGGGGAAAAGAGAAATAAGAATCCTGGAGACCACATCACTAAACTAAACCTGCCTTTTAACATCTCCCTAGATTCACATTATTGTTGTTGGATGATGACGATGACGATGATGATGATGGCGGCGACAATGATGAGCGACGATGATGTTGATTTTAGGCTTGGGAGCCATACTTGGTCATGCTCAGGGGTCACTTCCAGTAGTGCTTGGGAAGCCCCAGGCTTCCCCTGACAAGCTGAGCCCCAGTTCTTTGTACCATCTGCCTGGTCCAGTGAACACACAGAAATTGAGTGTGTGCCCACGGGGACCTGGGAGTGTCAAGGGGGATCTTGGGTATACTGGAGACCTGTCAGCAGCTGGGGAGAGTTGGCATGGCCTGCTTGATGGTGCTGAGGAGAGTGGGTGAGTCACTGGGCCGCTGACAACATTTCAAAGCCATGAATCCTTGTTCCTTCAGTTATAATGCCACAGGCCAGCCTCACTATCTAGTGAAAGGGAAAGAGCCCTAGCCAACAGGCAACATATTCCTAGTGCAGCCGGGTAGGACAGTTGCCTGCATGTGGTTGACCTGGCCTTATCCCCTGTGCTCCACGTTTCCCCAAGTCCCGGAGGAGTGGTCCCTGAGCAGAGTCAGGAGTAAGCCCTGAACACCACAGACTGTGGCCCCAAAACACACACCCCCAAACAAGCCAAACCAAACCAAAAGATATTCCTAGCTGTCCTAACAGAGTCTCTGGAGAGGAAGGAAGGACCTTGGACCCAGGGCATGAGAGAGAGAGAGAAGAGTCCTACTGCCTCTGGACTGGCTCTCAGCACCCTCAGCTTTGGAAATCCCTAGATGGTCATTCGAACCCCCATGTCTAGGCCATGCCCAGGAGGGAGCGAATCAGTATCCCTAGGGTGGGACGAGGCGACCCTGATCAGCAGTGAGGGCTCAACTCTACTCCCTCCAACTCTTTTTCCCCAAGAATGGCTGAGGCCTGGGCTGGGTCCATTAGGGTCTGCTGTCTGCAGACTCCCCCAGAAGCTTGGTCCAGAAGCTCTTGCTGCCAGAAAGGAGCAGCTCACAGCCCACGCTTGTGACCATGCACCCTGAACCCACAGTGGTGATAGTGATGGTGGTGGTGGAGAGGGCGCCCCACGGAGCAGGCTCAGAACATCACCATTCCAGGTCCCTCGGCTCACACCTTTCTTGTTTCATTTTCCTTTTTTTGCTTTGGGGATCACACCCAGTGATGCTCAGGAGTTCCTCCAGGCTCTGCACTCAGGAATTACTGCTGCTGTGCTTAGGGGACCATGTGGGATGCCGGGGATTGAACCCGGGTCAGCCATGTGCAAGGCAAATGCCCTACCTGCCGGACACTCAGGCCCCTCTTATTTAATTCTTTGTGTCACACTTGTGGGTGCTCAGGGATTGTTCCTGGTGCTGGGAGATGACAGCGTGGTGCTGAGGATGCTCTAGGCCATTGGACCATCTCTTACCTGGACCTGGGAGAGGGCAGACATCATCTAATGCTGATGATCAGGAGACAGTTACCATCCAGATGACAGTAACTGATTCCCAGAATGAAGAACTCGGGTTCAGAGCAGCCTCCGGCCTCCCTGTGGCTGGATCCCACTGGGAATTCAATGTGTCTGTGGGTGGTGGTTCAGAGGAGGAATTTTTTTTTGGGGAGGGGGGGGGGGGGTTGGGTCATACCCAGGGGCACTTGAGGAGAACTCCATGATCTGCACTTGGGGGGCTCCCTGGTGGGGGACCGCATGGTCCTGGGGGGCTCCTCCATGCCCTCAACCCTCTGAACTATTTCTCCTTTCCCAGAAGGCACTTTCGTGGCGGTTCCTCCATCCCACATTCACCACCCTTTAGGACAAAGGTGGAATTTGGACTTGAGAGTCTGGGGTGGGGGGGATGGGATGGGATCAGGTCTAGAAGACAGAGACATCCCTGTATGAACTGGAACTTTCTCCAAGGGCAGGTGTTAGGGCTGATGGTGACAAAGTGCTCAGAGACAGAATCTTCCTGGCACCCACAGTGAAGGCATCGTAGTCCCGGGGGCTCAGGAGGGGTCACACCCATGTTCCTAATAAAATATTTCCAGCCTCAGGGATTAAGGATGGTGGGAGGCGTGGGGGGGTGTTGTGCTCCTGGATAGTCTCATTTTCTCAGAGTTTACAGCCTCCCATGGCAGTTAGATGCGGCAGATTTGACTCTGTGGATGACTAACACCCCTTATGGGGATATATCCCTGTCCCCATGTCCCCCCTGGCGGCAGAGATTTAAATGTTCTCTGCCTTCGTCGTGAATCCTAAATCAAGGAGATTCACTGGGGGCCAGGGTGAACTCTTAGAACTAGACGTCAAAAGGCTTATGTTAAATCACCCTCTCTGGGTTCCCACTTCCAGGCTGTGGCTCACAAATTCCCCCTAATGAGTGCTCCCGAGAAGCCCAAACAGACAGTGCCACTAAATCTAGAGCAGAGGGAGCCCGGGCAGGGGCGCAGGAGTGTTTGCTTTGGCTGGGAAGGTGCTGGGCCTGGCCTGTTTGCCTGGCAGGGTGGCTGATAAGTGGAAAGTGCTGCGTGGCGGCCCCCGGCCATCTGCCACGAGTGACCCGCAGCACCTGCTGCCCTGCAGCCCAAGCTGGCCACAGGGGGGACCCTCTGTCACCTCTCTACAGCTTCCTCTGGGGGCTCCCTGGTCACCAGGAGCCCAGGATGATTTTTCCCTTCCCTTCAGAATAAAAATAGAGCCCTGGAACTTTTGTTTGTTTTGATGAATGATTTCCAAGGCGCTGTTTGTTTGCAGAACAAAGCCCCAGCTGCAGGGTGAAGCCAAGAGACGCCTTTTCTCCCTCACCATGGACTTGAGGAGACCCAGATCAGCCCCTCCTTGGGCTCTGCCCCTCCTTGGGCCTCACTTTTCTTCCCTCATCCAGTGGGCCCAGATGCTCTGTATGACACACAAGAGCATGGAGAGCTCGGCATAAAATAATGTAAAAGGAAAAAAAAAAGCGGATCGCTGGTCACATGCTCACTTTTTGCTCTGCTTCTTCAGACCCCCTGGGTGTGGCCGCCAGCAGGAAGAGAGGTGCTGCTGCCTTCTGAGCCAAAGGATGAGATGAGAGTGTCCTTGCGAGTTGTATAAAAGCTGAGTACATGGAATTTAAATTCTCTACTTATGTGTAGACTTGGTGTGTGTTGGTGTGGGGGGAGGTACAAGACAGTGCACTGAACACAGGCCTTCTAAATGCAAGGACTGAGCTCAGCCCAGTGGACTCTCAGGCCCAGTGGACTACAGTGCCTGGCTCCAGCTGAGTCTGAGACCTTTGACAAGGGGAATTTTAGGGCTATTCAAGGGGGAAGCCCCCAGGTCCCTTTTCCACCACCGTTCGAGACACGAACCACCACCGTCATCGAGACACGAACGGTGCTTCATCGCAGACACCACCCCACTCCCTCCCTCCTGACATTTTGGTCCTCTCTCTCTGTTTTTTTTTAAATTTTATTTATTTATTTATTTATTTATTTATTTATTTATTTATTTATTTATTTTTGCTTTTTTGGGTCACACCCGGCAATGCTCAGGGGCTTCTCCTGGCTTTGCACTCAGGAATTACTCCTTTGCTTTTTGGGTCACACCCGGCAATGCTCAGGGGTTACTCCTGGCTCTGCACTCAGGAAGTACTCCTGGTAGTGATCGGAGGACCACATAGGATGCCGGGGATCAAACCCAGGTTGGCCACGTGCAAGGCAAACGCCCTCCCCATTGTGCTATCACTCTGGCCTCTGTCTGTCTGTCTGTCTGTCTGTCTCAAGGCCAGCTTCCTTCCTCCTGCTGGCTACTCCTATCAGCCTCTGGAGGCGCCTCACGGGTGCTCACTCCCGCAGCCCCCTCCTCGGCCCCACTCCCCTGCCCCACAGTCTCTTGCTCCGGTGCCCTACTCCTTCCTTTCTTTCTGTTCTCCACAGTTCTGGTGCTCTGGAGAGAGATAAGGGACAGAGGGTCAGGGCTAGAGCTGGTCAGCACTGTCCTCTATCTCATGGGGGCCCTGTGCTCCCCTTCAGGTCTTCCCTCAGGAGCCTCCTCTCTGCATGGATTTCCTCCGTCTACCTGCCATGGTGCATCCCCTGGGGATCTTGTGGCCATCAAAGTCACTTAATTCGCCCTCTTTATTTTATTTATTTATTTATTTATTTATTTATTTATTTATTTATTTATTTGCTTTTTTGGGTCACACCCGGCAATGCTCAGGGGTTACTCCTGGCTCTGCACTCAGGAATTACTCCTGGCGGTGCTCGGGGGACCATATGGGATGCCGGGGATCGAACCGGGCCGGCATGGGGCCAGCCGCGTGCAAGGCAAATGCCCTACCTGCTGGGCTATCGCTCCGGCCCCTAATTCGCCCTCTTTAAAGTTGGTTCTGTCCCACCTCCACCCTGGTCAGGCTGTGCTTAGGTGCTTATTTTCCAGCCCCACTGCCCCCTTACTCAGCAGCTCCCATAGGTGCTCCAAGACCATCTGTAGTTTTGTGGGATCACCTTGAAGTCTTCATTCCCCCCCCCCTTCGGATGCCCCCTCCTCACTGCCCTCCTCCTTTCAGGAATCAGCATTTCTGCCCCTTAGCTGCTAGGCTTCGAACCTTAGAAAACCCCTGGCACTCCACTGCTGGATCTGCCTCCAACCCATGAACAAATCTGGCCCCTCCCCTTGCCTAGACCTTCCTGTTGCCCTTCCTCCTGGCCCATGCAACCATTGTGAATCAGGAGTTGGTGCAGCAGCAGCCGGATGTGGAGTTCTCACTGGGTTCCCTCATGTCGGAAGTTAAGGCCAGGTCTGAGCCCTGCTTTTTTTTTTTTTTTTTTTTTTTTGCTTTTTGGGTCACACCCGGCAATGCTCAGGGGTTTCTCCTGGCTCTGCACTCAGGAATTACCCTGGCGGTGCTCGGGGGACCATATGGGATGCCAGGGGATCGAACCCGAGCCGGCAGGGGCCTGCCACGTGTAAGGCAAATGCCCTACCCGCTGGGCTATCGCTCGGCCCCTGGGCCCTGCTCTTTGCTCCTGTATGCTTTTGCTCTAGTCTGGCCCTGATGCAAAGCCAAGCTCTTTCTGCTCCTCTGCATTTTGCTCTGCCGGCCCAGAGTGCTACTCCCCACGAAACCCCCCAGAAGGCTCCCACAAAGCTCCCCAAAGCTCTCTACACTCCTGCACCCATCAGCTGTGTCCTGTGATGCTGGTAGGGCCACCTCAAGGTAGATCATGGGACTCTGTGCTCATGGTCTGTCTCCTCCCCTGGCATCAATTGTTTGCCTCTCTTGTTCCCTGCTGCGGCCTCATGACAGACAGGGCCTGGCAAGCAGACAGTGGCCCAGAAACCCAGTGTTCACCTGCGCCCATATATACGTTTGTCTACGTTTGTCCTTCCCTCTTGTTTCTAGACAAGAAAGAAAGGAGGAGGAGGGGCAGAGGAGGAAGAGACAGGGCAAACTAGGTGGGCGCCCCAGGAATCACACTTGGATGGCTGGTGACAGGGCTGGCAGTGTCCTGGCCTGGAGTAAAGAACTGTCCATGGCGCTGAAGGTGCTGACTATGCATGTGAGCATGTGAAGGCCCCGAGGGAACTGCAATCTACATGGCACCCTGCGAACCACCCTGGAGTGTAGCTAGTGTGGCCGCAGAGGGCAGGTGGGATGGGGCAGATGAGTGCCAGTTGTTCCAGCAGCCAAGCCCACCTTGCCGGCCACCAGGGCACTGTTGCTAATGCCAAGTGAGCTGACCTGTCCGGTGAGTTCGGAGGGGTTCCCGGAAGGAGGCAGCAGTGGGCAGTGACCCTGTGGCCCAGGATCCTGGGAGTCCTCCCCTGTGGGTGTCCAGAAAGGAGGAGACCGGAGAAGAGAAAGTCTGTCCATAGCGGATGCGTAGGCAGAGGGGCTCTGTGTGTATGTGTGTGTGTGGGGGGGGTGGGGTGGGGGGGCAGAAGGGCACCTTGTCTTCCCCTTCCCTTGACCTGACAACCTTTGTCTCCTGGAACTGTTGCTCCCGAGGCCCTGAGTCTTTCCCTCAGCAGCTCCTTGGAAAATGTGCTCCCATGCGGGAGCAGGGAACTTGCCAGCCACCCACCCTGTGAGAGCTAGGCTGGGGAGTTTCAGCTAGAGGCAGGTCAAGGGCTCCGGGAACTTTGGGGAGTGGAGATGCCAGGGCCTGTAACAGGTTTGCCAATGCAAACCTGTGGCCATGATGAAGGCCAGGATGTCGGAGTTGGTCTCCATCTCCTGGGAGGCAGCTGAGGTCAGGCCCAGATGAGTGGCAGCCTGTCTTATAGCTTGGGGATCAGATGAGTGGCAGTCTGACTTGTAGCTTGGAGCCCAGATGCAGTGACAGCCTGTCTTGTAGCTTGGGGCCCAGATGCAGTGACAGCCTGTCTTGTAGCTTGGGGCCCAGATGCAGTGACATGCCATCTTATAGCTTGGGGATCATGTAAGACACCCCCTTTCCTCCCCACTTTCTAGCTTGCCCCAGCCTTCGCCACAGCCCCCAATGTGGATGATCCCATTGGGGTGCCCTGGCAGGGGCCACTGGGGATGAGATACTTACATTTCCTCTGCAGGATGTTCTGTCGGGCCCTGATGAAGGCCAGGATGTCGGAGTCGGTCTGGCTGTCCCCAGTGAGAGGGATGGAGGATGGTGGACGGCTGGGGATGCTGGAGACAAACAAGGACGGGCCTAATCAGGCTGCGCTACAGGCCTCTGGCTCACCTCACAAAGGGCATCCTCCCATGTCTCTCTCCTGCCCCTGCCCATGGCTTCCCTTCATTCTGGAAAAGAGACTCCACTGTTGCCCCTGGAGACCCCCTCGCTGACTGCAGCCCAACCACTCAGAGACACCTGCCCTTTTCCTGCAGGCTACGGGCCTTTTCCTCTAACACCTTCTCTGCTTGCCCCTCATTGACGCAGCCCATGCCCGTCCTACCTGGAGCCTAACTCAGCCCCCAACTCAGATACTGTGTCCTTTAAGGGCCACTCTGCGTGCCCAGCCCTGCCATGGCTGGTTTAGCAGAGATGACATTTGTCCCCTCTCTCCTTGAGGACAGGATCAGGGTTCAGGCTTAAGTGGCAGTGTACATCCCTGGTGTTATAGGCCCTGGGTGCTCTCTGGGCCAGGTTTTTCCCTCAAGAGACCTTGCCCCAAAGCCCCCACCAGCTCACAGTCAAGCAAGCAAACAAACAAATACACCCACTTTCCCCAGCTGCCTTTGTTGTTCTGTTCGGCTGTTGTTCTGTTTCCAGGTTCTTGCTCCTAGAATTGGTTTTGTTGATTTATTTTTTGGACCACAACTGGCTGTGCTCAGGGCTTACTCCTGACTCTGTGCTCAGGGATCACTCCTGGCGGGACTTGGAGGGCCATATGGGGTGCTAGGGACTGAACTCCAGTAGGCAGCGTGCAAGGTAAGCACCCTGTACATAAGTGTTGTGCGGGGTTTCTAGGAAGTCCCTCAGGAAGGAACTCTGGATAGTTCTTCCCCCCCTCTTTCTAGCCAGCTCCTGTCTGTTGCCCTTTGCAGCTGGTCTCCTCACACCCCTCCCTCACACAGGAGGGGCTACGCCATCCCTCAGAGGCAGTGAGGATGGCGGCCGAGTCTCCTGCACAAGCACGTCTCTGTGTTCCAACTAGCTTGTACCCCTGCGAGGGCTAACAGAGTCCTGGGAACACCGGTGCTGCTGTGGGGCCGTGGAGGGCGCGGCAGGACACCACAGACCTGTCGGCGAGGGAAGTGCGGTGGCGACTGTGCTCCTGGCTCTGTAGGACGGGGCCTGGCGAGGCCAAGTGTCTCCTGGCGCTGGTATCACTGCAAAAGGCAAGATGACAGAAGGCAACGGAGTGGGAGGAGGCACAGGGGAGAGAAACCCGGGGCTTCTGTTCACAGTTCCATGTGTTAAAACCCCGCCTCCCCCTCCCCCATGGGTTAGATTTGGCCTTTGGAGGCGGGGGCTGGGTAGTGAGCGTGAGGCGCCCACCCCTGTGGCAGGATAGGGCCCCATGATGTGGAGACAGGGGCAGCTCCAGAGCTCTCACAGCGAGGGAGGTGGTTGTCTGCGAGCCAGGAGTGTCCTCACAGGAAACAGAGCTTGATCGACCTTGACCTGAAGCTTCCCCGTCTCCAGAGCTGTGAGAAATAAATCAGTTCCTGGTGTTGGAGCCGGTGGTTTCCCCAATGCCCTTCTGTTGGCTTGGGCTGGTCTGCAGAACTTTCCTAGCAGTTTACGAGAAGGCGCTTAATTGCCTCAGGTGGTGGTTTCCAAACACGCGGACTGGGGCCGTGAGGCCTAGTCTCTGGTGCTTCCTTGTGGCAGCAAGAGCTGGTGAGCACCGGAGCCGAGAGTCCCGTGCTTGATGGTGGTTCGGTCTCCAGCAGAGAACACCCAGGGGATTAGCCTCTCGAAGTGCTATTGCATGCAAGCATGTATGTATGTATGTATGTATGTATGTATGTATGTATGTATGTACGTATGTATGTATGTGTTTCTGGGCCACCCTGGGCAGTGTTTAGGCCTTTTTCCTGTCTGCTCAGGGAGCACTCCTGGTAGTGCTTAGGGAGCACTCCTGGTGTGGCTCAGGAGACCATGTGTGGTGCCAGAGATTGAGCCCAGGTGAACTGTGAACAGGCAAGTGCCCCAGTGGCCTGTCCTGCCCCCCCCACCCCGTGCTGTCTCTCCAACCCCATCTGAGTCACAGGCGCTGTGCCCACATTCTCATGGGGGCACCCCTCTGGCCAGTGAACCGCCAAACTCTTGTTTTGTCCTTCATGGGATGGGGTGAGTGAACTAGCTCTGTGGCCTCTTCCTAGAAGTGGTCTCAGCCCACTCATGGGGCCTCACCAGCGTAACTTAATTACCTCCCGAGGGCCCACACAATGCTTGGGGGATGCCAAAGTAAGATTTTGGGGGGGAAATTAACATTCAGTCCTTGGCACCTTTTATTTCCCCTTTACAATCGTTTTAGCAGTTATCACTTTTTGTTTGTCTGTTTTTGGGTCACAGTCAGAAATGCTCAGGGGTAACTCCTGGCTCTGCACTCAGGAGTAACTCTCTGGCAGTGCTCTGAGGACTGTATGGGATGCTGAGGATTGAACTCCGGGTTGTGTGGGTGGAGGCTAGTCCACTACCCACTGTAGTAATGCTTTGGTCCCTATCCCTAACAGATTAAAAGATTATTTTCTACTTTATCCCTCCCTCCTCTCCTCTCCCCTCCTCTCCTACCTCCCCCCTCCTCTCTCCATCACCTGCCCTTCTTTATTGCTGTTGTGGCGCTGCTGGGTCACACACACTAGGTTGTGATGCTCTCTGGGGTTTCCATGCCTGCAACTGAGGTGCTTTCCAGGACTCAGGCATATGCGGGGTGCAGTGCTTGTGGGCGCACACATGAAGTCTCTCTCTCTCTCTCTCTCTCTCTCTCTCTCTCTCTCTCCCTCCCCGGCTGCCCTAGCTTTAGAAGTTATATGACTCACACACGATATTGTGGCACCAAGGACCCCAAATGGCAGAGGTGCCAGGACCTCGTTTGGCGTGTGGGAAGCCCAGAGGGGGAAATCACAAGCTCACACAGACCAAGCAGGTGCCTTTTACCATCCTCTGAGTCCCACTAACTTGTGCTTTATACTCATATTTTCATTGTTGGAGTGTTGCATGTATTGGCTATGAAAACTGAACAAAACAACTCTGATGACCATCTACACACCAGTTTCAGAAGGGTTCTGTGTAAACAGCGTGCCTTCAATAGTTATTGTCCCCACTACAGATAGAATCCAGAGAGGCCGGTCACCCAGAGAGGCCAGTCACTCCAGAGAGGTCACTCACTCCAGAGAGGCCGGTCACTCCAGAGAGGCCGGTCACTCTAGAGAGCCTGGTCACTCCAGTACTAGCCATGGCTAGAGACGATTTTAACAACTTTGTCAAGTTGTGAAGAAGTCTGTGGTCTTCTGTGAAGAAGTCTGTGGTCTTGTGGTCCAAGAACTCAACAGACCTGAAAACTGGGTGTTTGCCCTATGGGTTACAGTCCCTCCATCCTAGGTCACTGCTGTACCTACAATGCTGGCCCTGAATCCACAGGTTCAGGTAGTGGCAAGGCTCGAACCCATGCCTCCGGCATGCAGAACATGAGCTCCAGCCCTTCAGCCCCTCTTGGGCCCCAACACCCAAGCTCCACCCTTTATCCCCACGCCTGTTTCTCAGCACCCTCTCCCACTGCGCTGTCTGGGGAGGGCTGTAAGACCAGAGTGAGCCACAAGGGGGCAGGCTCCACCCACTTATCTTAGTTGCACACAGAGCAAGTCTTGGTGCTCAGTGATCAGTGTTCAGGAACAGAGCAAAGCACTCTCTGTCCTGTCTGTGCTCAGCGACAGGGCAGTTTGGGAGTCATGCCACATCTTCCAGGATCGAGCTCTTTCACACAGTGGCTCACGACTCAGAGGTTTCCAGGGTGCATTCTGGGCATGGGGCTAGGATCCTCCTAGCCTAGTGCAGAGGGGAGCTGCCCAGCAGCCTGTCGCTTCAGCCAGCACACAGAGGACAGTGACAGCTCGATGGGGAAGGTTACCGGGGGTTCCCCCAGGGCGGTCAGTCCTCCAGTAGCTGCTCTGGGGTTCACAGGTGCCCCAGCTCATTTCTGAACCCCTAGACCATGCCATGAATGACTTCACTCTGTCTCCTGACCAACCAGCCTTGGACGTGGAATTCACTTCTCATAACGACACTCCTTCTGGAGAGCGGACACATCAGTCATCAGAATTGATGATCTCTATAATAGGGATTAATATGCAATATTAATAATAACGAGGCCTCTTGGGTGGCTGATCAGTGAGTTGCACATTGTGGGTAATCAGCAGCGGGAGCTGAAATCAGGTTTTCTTTCGGGCCTCAGGAATAGAGGCCTCCCCCCTCCCCTAGTCGAGGGACCTCTCCGAGCGATGCCGGGGCTCAGCTGGACTTGCCCCCTCTCTCCTGCAGCTCCCAGCAGCTAAGCATTTATCTGTTCCAGAGCTCCAGTGTCAGAGGTGTCTTGGCGTGTCTTACAGTGGAGATGAGGGAGTCCCGGAGGAGAGGCGCTGACTTGGTAAGGAAAGGATTTGCTCTCTGGTCCCTTTGCACAAAGCTAAGTGCAGGGGATTCTCTGCAGGGAACCAGGATGGAGTCAGGCTGTCACCCAGAGGACCTTGACAGGCGCCTCCTGGATCATCATAGCCCGAGTCCCCAGGACCCAGGCCAGGGGAGGGCAGGCCCTGCTGCTCAGGCAGGACCCAAGAGAGAGGACAGGCCCCACTCCTCAGGCAAGGCCCAGGAGGAGCAGATTGTCCTGAGCACACACTAGAAGACCCAGGGCCAGTTCTAGCCCACCCATGGGTGACACACTTGGAGCAGCTGGTAGAGGAGTGGAAACAGGGACGAGAATGAAGAGTGGCAGAGTTCTGGGAGCATGAGACAGGAAGGACCAGTGAAGAGGAAGACAGAAAAAAAAAGACAAGGAATGATGGGGCCCGAGTGACAGCACAGCAGGTAGGGCGTTTGCCTTGCAGGCGGCCTGCCTGGGTTTGATCCCGGCATCCTGTATGGTCCCCGAGCACTGAATTCCTGAGTGCAGAACCAGGAGTAATCCCTGAGCACTGCCGGGTGTGACCCAAAAAGCAAAAAAAAAAAAAAAAAAAAGGAATAAAAAGAGGTTGAGTAAGGGAGCAAGAAAAGGGCTGAGAGAAGGCATTGAGCACATGCCTCGTACACTCAATCCCTGAGTTTGATCCCCAGCCCTCATGAACCCTCTAAAACTACCGAGGGCGGAGCGAAGCCCAGCGTAGGCGTGGCGCGGCCGCCGAGCCGGCCCGCCCAACCCGGCATCCCATACGGTCCCCTGAGCACCGCCAGGAGTAATTCCTGAGTGCAGAGCCAGGAGAAACCCCCTGAGCACCGCCGGGGTGACCCAAAAAGCAAAAAAAAATAAAAAAATAAACTACCGAGTGATACTGGACCCAGAACTTCCGGGTCAAGTAGCACTGTGGCTGGGGTTTAGGACTGATTCAGAGCCCTAGGGAGTGACCTCTGAGCATTGTTTGGGAGCCCCACTCCTAAAAAAGGGTGTGAGAAAGAAAGAGGTAAAAAAAGTAGAAAGGGGGAGAGGACAGAGGAGCCTGGGCGGGGCGGAGAGCTGGAAGAAGGTGAACATTGCGTGTTCTGTTCCAGATGAGCATCGCTCTATGCACATTCTCTAACTCAAATATTGAAGAAAGGACATGGTCGAAACATCCCATCCCTTTCCGGGCCACTTTCTGAGGGGGTCGGGTCAGGATTTCGGGGGTGGGGGTTGGAGGTCAGCAACAGGCTCTCCTGGTTCACTGGTCCAGGCTGACTTTACAGATTTGCTCTTTGAAAAGTTGTGGTCTCTTGGGAGACAGATGGAAATGATCAGTGGGGGTAGGGGAGAGGGCCAGGCAGAGGGAATATGCTGGAATGAAGGGGCTCAGAATATGGACCGGAAAAAAATCTCCTCGACCAATCAGGCACTCCTGAGGGTGAAGGGGTATGTGCTGTGGTGGCAGGGGGGGGGTGTGTGTGTGTGTGTGTGTGTGTGTGTGTGTGTGTGTGTGTGTGTGCGTGGGCGTGTGTGCAGGGACAGCACATCCTGGGCTTTCAGAGCTTCCTATTTTAGGTCCTTGACAAAAGCCTGAGGGTCAGTGTTGGGGTCGGGGGTATCATTAGAATAGGTGGAAGTTGATGCTTTCTTTTTGTGAAAGTGTAAGGACACCAACAACAAACCCTTCATGATTGGCAGAGAGAATGTTCTAGAAGTCACACTGTGTTCTAGAAGCCCTCTAGGGCAGTGCTTCTCTTCTTAGTTGGCGGAGCTGTAGGTGGGAGTTCCTTTGTGTCCACACTGGAAACAAAGTGCTGGGAATTCTGTAGGCCCCCATCTTGGTCTTTCTGTTTGATGTTTGACACCCACCTGTTGGTGCTCGCTCCTGGCTCCGTGCTCAGGGATCACTCCTGGAAGGGCTCTGGGGGACTACAGGGGTTCTGGTGATCAAACTTGGGTTAGCAGTGGTTAGTTAGTGACCCAGGGATTGACTGGTCAGCCACATGGAAGCTAATTACCTTAGCTGCTGCACTATCTTTCCGGTTCCTCTTCCCTCATTTTTGATTCCTGCATGGGAGGGAATCTTGGGGTGCCAACCACTCACAGTTGGGGTATGTTAACCAGCACTACTGAGGCCAGTTGGTTATCTGGTGAAGACGAGAGATCTGACCAGAGCCTGTGCTGCTGCCACAGGGGACGGGCCTGAACACGATGGGGTTTGAACAATGGACGGGGCCTGAACAGCACCGGGGCTTACCCAGGAACAGGCTTGGGCCGGAGTGATAGCACAGTGGGGAGGGTGTTTGCCTTGCATGTGGCTGGCCTGGGTTCCACCCGGGCATCCCATATGGTCCCGTGAGCACCACTAGGAGTAATTCCTGAGTGTAGAGCCAGGAGGAACCCCTGAGCATTGCTGACCCCAAGAGAAAATAAATAAAATAAACTAAAACTTCTCTCTCTCTCTCTCTCTCTCTCTCTATCTATCTATCTATCTATCTATCTATCTATCTATCTATCTATCTATCTATCTATCTATCTATCTATCTATCTATCTATCTATCTATCTATCTATCTATCTACCTATCTATCTATCTACATATATCTACATCTGGGGAGACAATTCTTATATATACTATATATAAAAGAATAATCTTTATATATGTAAGAATCGCTCCTCCCTAAAGACCCTTTTCCAACATCTCTCAGAGGGTCATGCACCCCTGAAATTCAAATCACCCGGAAGACAGACTCTTCACTCCCATTGCCCTGCATTGTGCGACACACACACACACACACACACGTAAAGGCAACATGCACACCCCCACACATAAACACACATAATATACATGCAGGCATGCAGTTATACACATAAACACATGTACTGCCTTCTGAAGAGAAAGTTGTATTTGAGATGGGGCTTTCTTTGGCAGGGCACATGGAAGTTAAGCAAGAGGTGAGCAAAGACAGGAAATGCCCAGGGCTGAGCCAGATTCTCCAGGAAGGCTGAGAGAGGCTTAGGGAGGGAGCCAGGCTAGGGCCAGGCAAACCTGCTCTGTGGGGTCCTGTGGCTTCATTTTTTTTTTTTTTTGCTTTTTTGGGTCACACCCTGCAATGCTCAGGGATTATTCCTGGCTCTGCACTCAGGAATTACTCCTGGCAGTGCTCGGGGGGACCAGATGGGATGCCAGGGATTGAACCCGGGCCGGCACAGGCCGGCCGCGTGCAAGGCAACGCCTTACCCACTGGACAATCGCTCCGGCCCCAACCTGAGGCTTCATTAACTGAAACCCACATTAGTGTGGTACCTCAGTGTTGCTACAGTTTGATTAACTGAAACTCACAGGGGAGGGACCTGTGCAGGGAAGGAGGCAAGTGGAAAGGTGCCCCGAGGTTGCCAGGTACCTAAGTTAATTCACTTGAGAGTATGGAACAGGGACACACATGCTAAGCTGCCCAAACTGCCCCTGCGTGAGGCTCTGCCCCTCTAGTCTTTCTGCTAGAGGGGCACCTTTCTCTAGTCTTTTCTTTTAAAAAGCAGCACCGCTCTTTCTGCTTTTTAAAATGAATGTACTATTTTTTGAAGAAGTTCTTGATTTACACAAATCATATGTTCTGTCCTCCTCTTGGATTTTACAGTTTTATGTACTAGCTACTAACATCTTGCATTGGTGTGGTGCCTCAGTGTTACTATACCATGATTAATGAAGCCACGTTGGTGGGTACCTTAGTGTTGTTATACCTTGATTAACTGAAGCCCACATTGGTGTGGTACCTCAGTGTTGCTACACCTTGATTAACTGAAGCCCACATTGGTGCTAAATCAGGCAGTGGTAGTGTCTCTCTCAGTGTCTCTATCTCTGTCTCTTGCTTTCTCTTATACACACACACACACACACACACACACACATCTAACAGTGCTCAGTATTTACTCCTGGCTCCATACTCAGGGTCACTATTGGCAGGGTTAGGAGACTATATGTGATGCTGATGATTAAACCAGTGATGTGATGTGAACTGTGTGCCGAAGGCCCTACTCATTGTCCTGTTGCTCTGGCCACAGTGTGGGCCCTACGCTGTCCTGTTGCTCTGGCCACAGTGTGGGCCCTACTCGCTGTCCTGTTGCTCTGGCCACAGTGTGGGCCCTACTCGCTGTCCTGTTGCTCTGGCCACAACATTGGTGCTATTCACTGTCCTGTTGTCTCTGGCCACAGCGTGGTCTTTACAAACAGGTTTCTTTCACTCTGTTACATGCATTTCTGCTTCCTCCATGTCTCTCCATGCACAATAGCTAATTTTTTTTTTGCAACAGAAAATACCCCCCTTGCCTGGGTGTGCCTTTGCTTGTTCACTCACTTTCTGAAGGATACCTTGGTTGTGGCCAGTTGGGGGAGACCATTAAAAATGCTTAGGAATACCCACATGTAGATTTTTGTATAGACAAAGATTTACAACTTCTTTGGGCAAATATCAAGAGTGTCATTGTTGACTCATAAGTTTAGTAGCTTGTGTTTAGTAAGAAAACACCAAAGAATCATCCCAAGTGGATGAACCTTCCCACCAGCAATAGATGAAACTTCCTGCAACTCCATACCCTTCAGTGCTTCAGTATTCTCTCTCTCTCTATCTCATCTGTCTTCATGTATATATATCACTAATATGTCTCTCTATATATCTATATATCTTTATCTATCTCTCTCTATATATTTCTATAAATGGGTGAAGTTTCTATATATGAGAGAAGTTTTTGCTTCTAAGATTCAAAAAAAAGTTACCAGATTCAAAAAACGTTACCAGAGGCTGACTGCATTGGTCACTGTGAACTCAGGCTGATGTGTGGAACCTTCAGTGGGCCTTACCTACTGCTTTTCTCATGATTCCACAGGCCCAATGGGTTTTGGAAACAGACCATGGCGGTAAAGTGGAATCTCATGATACCCCCATCCTGGGGAGGTCTGGTCCCCCTCATTTTGGAAAGCCTGAACCCACATCTACAGCAGTGAGAGCTCAGCAGATGTGGTGCTGTCCTGACAATGCCACATCTGCCTGAGGGCTAACGGGGGCCAGGAGGTAGGGTCTTAGGCTAGGCCTCCTGAGCTGTGTAGTTGGCAAGAGACAAGGTGGATGGTGCAAGGAGCCGTTCTTCATCCACTGGGGTCCTCCCACCATTTGGTGACTGGCTCAGGACCATCCTCAGGGCAGGCTACCCCAGTATGCTCAAATCTTAGCTAGGACAAGGGCCTTGGCAAAGTCCTCTTGTATCCTGGAAGGTTGACAGTCACAACTGTTCCTCTCCCTCTCTCTTCCTGCCCCCCCTCTTCCAGGCTGTCCTCCCCTCCATAATTCTGCCACCCCTTCCTCCTGAGGGGCAAAGCCAGGGCTGACTCTGGCCTCCCAATGATGTGGCCCTGGTTTCTTGGCCACCAGAAAAGGAGAGTGAGTTTTGAGAAGCCATTAGGCTTCTGAAGCCAATTTACCAGGAAGGGTCACTATCTTCCTGAATCCCCTGTACCAGCTAGGCAGAGCAACAAGAACAGGTTGGCCTGTGAGGATGTCACAGGTATTGTGACTGCTCCTTACCTTCTGTGGGAGAGAGGCCGGGACCCTCTGGACTGGAAATCTGGTGTTTGTGGACAGGATCTCATGTGACTGTATGAATTTGTTGCTGGAGGGTTGTCCTGTTGGCCCAAGAAGGGGTTTTGCAGGGTTAATAGGACAATATCTTGGAGGACTTTCTTTGGCTGGGTTGTGGGGGACAGCTGGCTAGAGAAGGTCATATAGGTACTTGATGTGGGGAAAATAAGTCACAGCAGCAACTACAATGTTGGCATCGAGACTGGTTTTGTATGTAGGGTTGTGGTAGTATTTGACTTACTGATGCTTTTCTGGGCTCTCAGTGTTTTCAAACTGAGCATTTGTCACTTTTTTTTGCTTTTTTTTGGGTCACACCCGGCGATGCTCAGGGGTTACTCCTGGCTCTTTGCTCAGGAACTACTCCTGGTGGTGCTTGGGGACCATATGGGATGCCGGGGATCAAACCCAGGTTGGCCGTGTGCAAGGCAAATGCCCTACTTGCTGTGCTATCTCGCTCTGGCCCATTTGTCACTTTTTTATTCATAAAAATGCAGCAAATCCTATCCGACAATATCTGGAAGTCCTTTCTGGCTTTGCTTCCCCCCCAAGCCGGTCGGCCTGCATGGAGTTCACTGAGGAAACTGTTCTGCCGTGCCGACAAACCCTGTGTGAGAGGTGGAAACAGCTCCTGGGCATCTTGTGTGAAATGAGTCATTATATACTGCCACTGCGGGGGTGGAGGAGGCAGGTGGGAGCAGCCAGGAGGCTGTTTCCCAGTTGCCTTCCTTTCTCCCCCTGAGTGTCTCTGCTTCATCTGTTCTATAAGGTTTAAGGCTTTCTCTGAGGCCACCACACTGCTCTTGTGGCACTGTGTGGGCTCTCTGCTCCATGGTGACCCAAAACCCCTGTTGCTATCACCTGGTCCTTTTGGTTTCAGTGACCTTGTGAGGGAGAGGGCATTTAGAGCCCATTCATTTGGTTCTTCTGTCTTGCACCATCTCAGGGAGAAGCTGGGTGACTTGGTCATTGGGAGGTTTGGGGGGGGTTGGCCATTACCTACAGTTCGGGGGCTGAATTATGAGGTTCCAGCTAAGGCCAAAAGGAAGACCTTGCTCACAAAGGTGACCTTGTGAGGGAAGATTCCTCATTGGAGGTCACGGAACAGCCAGGTGCTATGATGTGGTTGGGTCCTGCCATTGTGTCCCTGGTGTGACTAATCTCTCATTCCTTTCCATCAAAAGTACAGTCCTTGGAGCATAGTGCCATTAGAAGTCCCCTGGGGTTTCATTTCCAGTGGACACCAAAGAGAAACTAGCAGGACACTTGCTCTGAGGCAGAAATCTTCCGAGAATGGGTCCCTCTGATGTGAGGTGAGGTCAGGGTTCCCAAGCCATTGCATTTGGCTCTAAGGGTATTTTCAGGGTGGTATTTCAACCTCACTTGCTTTCTCGACAGCCTTGTGCATATAATTGAATCCAGCTGCTGTTTTTCTCTCTTGTCTGCTTACATGATGGGGGTGGTACTGATTTCTACTTAGCAGTGTGTCCTTTGACAAATGTCTTCTCTGCCACTCAGTTTCCTGTCCTTAAAGAGAAGGGGTTAGCTGATTCAAGGATCTAGGAGGAGTCTGTCAGTACATAAATGAGGTGATTGTATGCCAGATCTGGACAGCCACAAGTGGGCGTTTATACTAATAATTAAAAATAATGTTCACAGGAATATTTATTTTTAGGACATGAATTAGGTTTTTTGTTTTCCCCATTTGGAGAGGGAGTCAGCATAGGACTTTAAGCTGTGGAATAATAAGAATACTTGGTGCTCAGGGGAGGTTAACCAAGAAGGGAGCCGTGGGAGCGTAGTTAAAGGGCTAGCCCTTATTTACAGGTAATTTTATTTTTCATAATATGGTAGAGAGATTCTCAGACCTTGCCTAGGAAATGTTAAAAGGTTTACCTCAAGTATGTTTTTTGGAAAATTTAGGAACATCCAAAATACTAAATAATAGGAGATGAAACAGATGAAAATAAATTCAGGGTCTGGAGTGACAGTACAGAAGGGAGGGCATTTGCCTTGTGCGCAATCAACCCAGGTTAGATCCCTGACATTCCATTATGGTCCCCTGAGCCATTGCAGGAGTGTCCCCTGAGCACAGAGCCAGGAGTAAACCCCTATCACCTGGTGTGACCCAAAACAAACAAAATCCATATGCTGGAGTAGTGGCAGGCATTAGAATAAAACTGTAAGCGTAATAGCAGGAAATGTAGTGTGACTATACAATTAAGAAAAAATATACTCCACAAACGTGTGATATCTGAAGAACTACAGAATTCTATTTTTGTTTAACTACATGGGATTTTATTCTTGGAAAAAAAGATAATATATTTTGACATGCTAATATTGGTTTTCCTAAAGTGGTGGGATTATGGTGCTTTTTACCTTTCAATGTTTTGCTGTATTTACTAAAATGTCTATGACAAGATGTATTAAAATCAAATATATGACATATTGTATAGTTTTTGTAGTACATGAGTGTATAAGAATACAGTCCATATTGTTGGTATGAATTAATCAGCGTCCATGACACAAAGTAATGATGGAAAATTCATTGGTTTTGAGGAGCTCAACTTCTCACCATGAGTTTTCTTTTTTTCTGGTTTTTTATTTGTTTGTTTATTTTGGTTTTTTGGGCCACAACCAGTGGTGCTCAGGGCTTACTATTAGCTCATGACTCCTGACAGGACTGGAGGAAGAACTGCGGATTGAAACAGGGTTGGTCCTGTGCAAGGCAAGTGCGTTACCCCTATAATATCTACGCAAGCCCAACACTCCAAACATTCTATGTATAAGGCTGCCCAGCAAGCAAACAAGGGGCCCCTGACTATTTGCTTTCCTGTCTCTGAGAGGAGCACTTGCTGGGAACTGGGAGAACAAGAGCCTGTGGGTTAGAGTCACTCCCCATCCCCTTCAGAGGACAGAGTGTACAGCCCCTCCATGCAGCCCTGAGAGTCTCTGGGCCACAGGGGAAAGAGGGTTCTGTGGCACAATGGCCAGTACCTGTAGTCGAGTGGTCTCCTCTGCCCACCAGTCTTCAAACTCTTTCTGCAGTTTCACTTTGGTTTTGTCCATGAGCAACTGCAAGTGCTCGATCTCCACCTTCAGGGCCTTCAGGCGCATGAAGTCAGTCTTATAGCTGCAGTGGAATCAGAGAAGCGTCTCACATGGGGAGGGGACGGCTGCGGGGGGGCCCTGAGTGGACTCAAGGGGCTGCAGGGCCTGTGCCTCAGAGGCCCGGCAGGCCTCGGGACCAGCATCTGGGACCCCAAGGAGCCCCGGAGTTTGGGACGTGGTGCCAAGGTCTGGATCCAAGGAAAAGAAACAGATCCAGTGTGATTGCCCAGCTGGTTCTTGGGGTACTCTGTGAGGGCTGTCACCCTCTTAAAGATAGTCCGTATGGAGTACCTCAGTGCAGGCACTGGGCAGGTGACAACTCATTCACTCCTTTTCACAGCGTGAAGATGCTCCTACTGCTATCTCCCACATGGGGACAGGAGGGTCAGTGATTTGCTCTCTAAGATGAGAGCAGGGCAGGAGTCAACAGGGAGTCAACAGGATAGGCAAGATTGAACTCAGGCACAAGCTGTGGACTCACTCCTCTGGCTTATTTGGATACCGAGTCCCACTTTAAAATACATTTGCTGGTGTGAAGGTGCATTTGGAGACTGACTACAGGAGTTAGGAGATACTCTCCAACAGGAAAGGGGTGAGGAGCCAAACCTGAGAGGCTTTATGAGGTGGGAAGGTGGGCCAAGGAGAAAAGATGAGTGGGCATGACTCTATAGAAGGCGTGAATTGGGAAGAAATGGAGAAGGAGGGGCATGACGGAGAAGGGAAGACTGGGGGAGCAAGCCCAGGGGCTGGGGAGGGTTTATTGAGTCAATCCAGGGGTGACAGTTCTTGCTGTGAATCTGTTGAGTCTCTCCTGGATGTGGAGAAGGCAGCACACATTTGTTGGAGGCAGAAATGAATGAGCTAGAGTTCAAGTGAAGTGCTTGGCGAGGGTCTGTACACATGCTGTGTCTTAGTAACGGCCACGTGTATGCGACAGTCCTTGTTCTGTAAGAGGCCATTTGGGACCGAGATGGCTGCTGGAGAGTGTTCAGCGCAGAGTGCAGTTCTGAGGCTGCTGAGAACATACTCCCAGGGGCCCCTAGATGGCAGCAGCAGATAAGACTAAGCTGTTTCCCAGAGGGCACCTTGGGCTGGGTTGGGGGGGTCACCTGCCAGCCCCCTCTGATGGATGAATCCAGATGCTGGGATCTAGCTTGGCCTTCTGCTTCCTTTTCCAACCTAGCGCCACTGTGGACATCCCCTGTGTTCAGTTATTTGAGCTGGGCCCACTTCCCAAAAAGCAGCTTCAGGGTCTAGGTGTGGTTCCTTGGCTACACAGCGATCGTGAGCAAAGCTGCATACACACACACACACACACACACACACACACACACACACACCCCTTTCCAGGCTATCCTCTAGTACTCTGCCAGTTGGGATAAAGGTGTGTGTGACAGAAAGGAAAGGAACTTTCATTGCAGCATTACACAATCACCAAAATAAGGAAACAACTCAATCTCCCAAGAGCAGATAACTGGATTAAAAAAAAAAACCCAAAAAACAAAACTATGTCTGGCTGATACACACAATGGGATCCTACTTGGCTATAAGAAAAGATGAAATAAAGTATCTTGCTGCTATGTGGATAGAACTGATGGGCTCCCTGCTGAGTGAAATCAGCCAGAATGATCCGACAGACTCAGGATGGTCTCTATTACAGTGGTGTATAGCAGCACAACAATGAGCAAAGCAACAGAACTGGACAACTGGTCTACAGAACGGACCTGAGCAGAGACTGGGGCAGTGGGTGACTGGGAGGGACCCGGAGATACGGGGGAGGGAAGTGGTGGCCCTGGTGGAGGCCGTGGTGCTGGAACATTGTATGCATGAGACTTATCATGGAGAGCACCATAAATGACAGTGTCTAAAATAGAGTACAATGGAAACAGAAAGGAAACCTTTTCTTTTCCTTCTCCAGCTGTGCTCGAAGCTTCTCCTCCACCAGGTCTGGCACTGGGGCCACAGTTGTGTTTTCTGAGATGCCTGTAGAAGAGAGACGCCATTGTTTACTCCGACAAGGAAGAAAAGTGAAAGATAAAGGAGGTATATTGGGGCCGGAGCGATGGTCCAGCAGGTAGGGCGTTTGCCTTGCACGCGGCCGGCCTATGCCGACCCGGGTTTGATCCCCGGCATCCCATATGGTTCCCCGAGCACCGCCAGGAGTGATTCCTGAGTGCAGAGCCAGGAGTAACCCCTGAGCATCGCCGGGTGTGACCCAAAAAAGGAAAAAAAAAGGAGGTATATGGTGGTGAAGGAGTCCAAGGCCCTGCAGTGACAGGGCCTGTGAATTCCTCATTTCTCCTCTGATCCTTCCGCTGCTGGAGATGCTCTGGGAAGAAAGTTCCTCAGCTGATGCTTTCTGCCATTTCCTTTCACAGGAGGATTTGCACCCAGGAAAAGTACAAGCTCACATTTGCTAGCCCTTCACAAACGGAGGCACTCACCCACACTTGCTCAGCTTTCTTTGCATTACCTGAGGTACGGGATTGTCCAGACTCAAATTCATTTCCTGTGCTGATTTTCCTTGAAGGATGTGAATTCCTGAACCTATCCCTGTAATGCTAACAGGTCCCCAGGCAGAACACCACACTCAAACACCTCACCAAAAGCTGCTTTGATGACATGGGCTGGGCTGTTTGCTAGCCTGGGTGAGGCTGGGTGGAAGGTGCCATTTATCATCTGAGGCATTTTATGGTGATTGTGCTGAATTTATTTTCTTTTTTGGTGGGGATTAAAACAATTTTATTATACCACTGTGTCCTGCCTCTTGAGGTGTTGCAGGTGTGGCTGTGGTGCCTGACTGCATCGGTAGGTGGCAGACAGGAGACAGGCTTGTCTACACCCAGGGCTCTGCCCCTGGGCCCTGGATGGTTGATGGTCTGACATAAAAAAGGACTGGGCCTCCTGGGATGAACCCAGAGCCACGGCAGAGCCTGGAAAGCTACCCGTGGTGTATTCGTTATGCCAAAAACAGTAACAATAATGGACCCCATTCCCAACAAGACGTTACCGGTGCCCACTCAAGCAAATTGATGAACAACACGAAGACAAGTGAGGTGATACAAGTGGAACCACTGTGAGATATACAATTACAAAGCTGTTCGTGATTGGGTTTCAGTCATACAATGATACAGTACCCATCCCTCCACCAGTGCTCATTTTCCACCACCAACGTCCCCAGATTCCCTCCCCTCTCTCTAGCCTGCCTCTATGGCAGGCACTTCTATTTCTGTCTGTCTGTTTGTCTGTCTATTTCTCCCTTCTCTTACATATTATGACCTGCAATACATACATTTAGGGGTTATCATGTATATACATTTGCCTATGTTCAATGCTTAGTTCTAGTCTGGCGTTAACAAGGCCAAGCTAATTTCCAACAGTTATTAGCACTGGCTCCTTCTCTATCTTACCTAGCCTCTGACTCCCACATACTTGTGGTAGATTCCAAACACTGATAAGTCCTCCTAATCTTTTTAATATCTGGTGTGGTATTTTGGACTACACATGTTGGTGCTCAGGACATACTTCTCTTGGTGCTTGTGGATCACACCCAGCTGTGCTCAGGGGGACTCTTTGAGGTGCCCAGGATGAAACTGGGCTCAGCTACATGCTGATAGACTTCAGTACTCTTTCTCTATCTCTGTGCTTCTTAGTCCCACATGCGGTTTCTTACAAGTCACACAGCCCTTCTCTTCACTCCAAGGAAGGAGATCTACTTTGGCTGTGTTCCTGCTGGATCTGACCAGATAAATCTTTTGGGTGTGCACCGAGATCTCATGTTCTCTCTGTCCAGAACAGGCCTCTGAGAGTCAGAGCTGATGCTGCTTTCAGGAAAGCCACATGGCAGGTTCCATGTTTGTATGGAGGAAAAAGCCCTGGATTCAGAAATTTCTTCTAACAATTTGAACAGGTTTTTTTTCTGCTTTTGGCCTAAATATGATGGTTAGGATCCTGGGGCTTTGCATACCACCACAGATCGTGGTGGGCTGCCCTGTGCCACAGATCATGGTGGGCTGCTCTGTGCCACAGACCATGGTGGGCTGCCCTGTGCCACAGATCGTGGTGGGCTGCTCTGTGTTCTCTCACACGACTGAGTCCTGCACACTTACCTTTTTCTCATCTCTGTTTTATTTTTTTATTTTTAAATATTTTTATTTTTTTAGGGGCCGGAGCGATAGCCCAGTGGGTAGGGCATTTGCCTTGCATGTGGCCGGCCTGTGCTGGCCGGGTTTGATCCCGACATCCCATATGGTCCCCGTGCACTGCCAGGGAGTAATTCCTGAGTGCAGAGCCAGGAGTAACCCCTGAGCGTTGCCAGATGTGACCCAAAAAAAAGCAAAAAAAAAAATTTTTTTTGCTTTTTGGGTCACCCAGCAATGCTCAGGGGTTACTCCTGGCTCTTTACTCAGGAATTACTCCTGGCGGTGCTCAGGGGACCATATGGGATGTGGGGGACAGAACCCTGGTCGGGCGCATGCAAGGCAAACTCCTTACCCACTGTGCTATCACTCCAGCCTCTTTAATCTCTGTTTTAAAGCAGAATAATATGTCACCCTTCCTACCCTCATGGTTCTTTGTATAAGTGCATATAGAGGGTCATACCTAGAGCTTCTTGGGGAGATTAAATCCAGCTAGGCCTGCGCTCTTCCTCTTGAGTCATCTCTAGGCCTATTTTTCAGTATATTTGAAAAATCGTGATAACAGCAACAGCAGAAGCAATGACAATGACACATTCTGGGGCTGGTAAGATAGCACAATGGGTAGGGAGGGCATTACCTTACATGTGTCTAACCTGGGTTCAATCCCTGGCACCCCAGATGTTCCCACAATCACTGCCAGGAGTGATCTCCCGAGTGCAGAGACAGGAGTAAACCCTGAGTACTACCAGGTGTGACTCCAACTCCCCCTAACCCCTCAAATCGACACATCTTGTGTCTGGAACTTTATTCTTAGCCATCTCTGGCTAGTTCTCTCCTCTGACACCTTCACTTTTTCAATGACTTTGAGCACAGAGCCTAAATCTGGTTGTTGCCTCCAGCGAGGTCTGCGGCACGGGCAGAAAAGGGCTCCCTGACTAAAAACATTGAAGTGCTGTATGTCCACAGCAGGCCCCGTCCAGCCATGAGAGCCTTTCTTGAGTGCCTTTTCACTCTGGGTTCTGCCAACTTCTCCTGGCCACAGGATCCAGGCCCACTTACCTTATTGTGAATTCCTGAAACAATGGGACAGAAAAATCATTACCATCTCACGTCTGTTAAATTCCAAGGCTCAGAGAGCCTTGTTAGTCCCTTTGTCATTATCTGGGACAGGCTATTTTGTCATTGACCTATGTGGTGTTCTGGTCAGTTCAAACATGTGCTTCTTTTAACGAGCAGTTAGTTGCCAAAACACATCTTATTTCAAGATGACTGGCCTTTTGATCCCAGGTTTAAGATATGCCATTTCTCAGGCCTGCAGCAAGGCCCCGAGTTCATCTTGCCTCTGTGCTTTACCTCTCAGCCCCCTTGATTTTTTTTTTTTTTTTTTTGGGTCAAACCTGACAACGCTCAGGGGTTACTCTTGTCTCTTCACTCAGAAATTACTCCTCGTGGTGCTTGGGGGACCATATGGGACACCGGGATGGAACCTTGCTTAGCCTCAAGCTAGGCAAATGCCCTCCCCGCTGTGCTGTCTCTCTGTCCCCCCTCCATGTCTTACCTGGGCCTTTAAATCCTTGTCTTACTCAATGATAAATATGCTAATGGCTCATGAGTTTGGCCTTTCTCTTTAGGCACCTGTTCCTCTCTCTGCTTCTTGTCAAGTGACATCTATCACTTGTAAATGGACTGAGCAGGTCTCCCCACCCCCAGCACCTAAACACCGGCAGGAAGTGTGGCACTGTAAGCTCCCGATAGGAGACAGCCCTGTCCCCTGCCCAGCTGCATTTTCTTGCCCACAGGAGTCCTCCTACTTGACCATATGGTCCGGACCCCCAAAGCACAAGCAGGGAAAACTTTGGAAGTGTTCAGGGTGATAGATGGAAGGAAGTCTCTTTACACGAGACCCACGAGCAGAGTACTTAAAAAAAGAATTGAGATTTTTCCTTTCCTAACATCTCAGAGATGAACAAATTTATATTTCGGCTGGTTAAACCTCCGAACTTCAATCTCTTCCTGTGAGCCCTGTATGCATGTTGAGAACCTGGAGACTCAGGGATAATCTGCCGTGGGGTGACTGGCTGCACCAGAGGCTGCTGGGGTGGGGTGGGAGGGACACTAGGTATTCCTGGAGCAAGGCGGACAGGGGTGATCATCTCTAGCAAATCTTGGGCTTCCTCAGCAGGGGACGAACAGTTTTGCCAGGTTGGGGCTCACACTGTACCCCTTTACTAGCTTCCCTGGCTGACCACACAGCGATGGGGCTCCTCAGAAGTTTATGGGGGGGGTGTCGAGGGATTGAGACCATGAGAACACTGGGAATGGAGCTGACAGGGGACTAAAGAGAGCCCATTGTGGGTGTATGTGGAGGTAGTGTATGTGGTGTATGTGGGTGTATGTGTGTATATGTATGTGTGTGTATGTGTATGTAAACCCCTGCTGGGGTCCTCTCATGGTCACCTCATTTGTGCTTGTAATACTCCATTGGAGGGCATGGTGGACCCTGTCTTGGCAAGGGCATAGGGCTCAGAGCGACTGCAGTGCCTGGAAGCTCCCTCAGAGCAGAACTAGAGTTTGAGAGGGGCTCGTCATGTGTCACTCCGGTAACACAAGTTCAGGACGCAGATCCTGAACCTCTGCTGGTTTATAAAAGGGGGGTTGCTGCTGTGGTGGAGAGGGTGGTCTGGGAGTGAAGAACACTGGGCAGGGACCTGAGGGAAGGGAAGGAAGAAGCAAGATCACAGACAGCAGGACCGAGAAGGCTGTAGCCAGTGCAGAGGGCCGGGTGCACTCACGTGAATAGTGGCAGGGTTTTTGTTACCTGTTGCAGTTAGTAAGGGAGAGAGGTCAGTTTTGAGACCCAGAGAGAACAGAGCTGGAGAGTTTTTTGGGGAGAGGAATGACTCTATTCCTCTGATAGCTGAGCCAAACTTCTTTTATTTTCACTTCTGAGGTGGTGACAAAGCTGCTCACAGCATAGTTCATGGGAGGTGGCACCAGGCTGCTGGAGGCCTATTGAAAGGATCTGGGAAAAATCACTGGGGTGAGGGACCTCGGGAAACTGGAACGACAACTCCACGGACCCCCAAGACATAGCTCTCTCTCCATGTTGTTATGACAACCAAAGGGGCTTTTGCCAGAGGTGATGTGTGTCCTGTGAAATGTGGTGTGAGCCCCACAGGAGGCAACTGGCCACCTCCGATGCATTCTGAAGCTCTCAGTAGTGAAGTTCGAGGCTGGCGCCTCAAAGAGGTCCAGGACAAAAGCGGTTGCACCAGAATAGAGAGGAGGGATGTAAAGAGCAGAGGGACTTGGCAGGGCTCCGTGCCACCGGACCTTGGGGACATGGGAGGCTCTGGAGCATTTTTTCAAACACAAGACTGGGGCGGGCGAGCACAGGAGGTCACAGCTCTGAGCTTGGATGACACACTGTGTCTCTGTACAAGACCACACAAAAGCAAGGGAGAAAGTGCTCTATGCCTGTGCTACAGATTGAATGTCACACAGGCGGCAGCCCCGAGCCTTCAGTGAGCAACAGAGATGCCGAGGCTGGTTCACCTCTGAAGCTGCAGAGTGTTCGTGGACTAGCAGCGCAAGGACAGGAGGGACGCTGGCTGGGCAGGTCAGCCTTTGCGACGCGCCTCTTCTGACAGGGTTGGGGGGCACTGAAAGAGGGCGAAACTCCTCAAGGTTCTCCACACGCAGATCCTGCCACCAGGTCCAAGCTGTCTAACAGTTATTCCACTCCCCAAAGGTGCACAAGCTCATTTCTCTAGGTCAGTGGTTCTCGAGTGAGGCTGTGTCTGATGTACTGCTAAGCACGGGGGAGCACAGATGTGGGGCACATGCCGGGATGCTCTTGATGATCAGGGTGTGAGCCCTTGGTGGGAAGCACCTCTCGGGGCCGGAGAGGCAGGACAGGGGCCAGGCCCTTGTCTAATTTGCAGCAGACCAGGTTTAGTCTTTAGTGCTTCATGCTTCTCCGAGCACTGCCAGGAGTGATCCTTGAGTCCCGAGCCCAGAGTGCCCCCTGAGCATCTCCGGCTAAGGCTCTGAAATCACCCTCCCCAGATCTACCAAACAACAAAGATGAAAAGAAACACTGTAAGGGCCGGAGAGATAGCCCAGCGGGTAGGGCGTTTGCCTTGCACGCAGCCGACCTGTGCCGTATGCGGGTTCGATCCCGGCATCCCATATGGTCTCCCCGAGCACCGACAGGAGTAATTCCTGAGTGCAGAGCCAGGAGTAGCCCCTGTTAGTCTCTGCATAGCTACAGCCCTGCCCTTAAGTGTTGGTCTCATGTATCCACAGTGCCCATGGCAGATGGTGGGAAACAGTTCCAAAGGGGGGGGGGTCGCACTCCTGGATGGTGCAGACCCCTGGAGAGGTGCAACCTCCTCCCCCCCCCGCCCCCTCTCTCTTCCATGGTTCCAGTCACCAAGGAAGCCACAGGGCAGAGACCTGTTGCTTTGGTATTTGAAGGCCAGGCTTTTATTTAGCCATGAAGGCCTTCAGACCTGGGGCCAGCGCTGAGAAAAAAAAAAACAAACTCAGTTTCTTCCCTCGCACATGAAGTGCCGGCCCGTGACAAAGGCCTGTGGACTGAAACCATGACCAGCATCACGACTCCACATGGAAGTGACTCACCGGTCGGCTGTGAGGATGCTAACCCCTGGGCTCTGGCCCTTCCCAAGTTCAGCCCCTGAATGGCCGGAGGTGGATGCTTGACTGTGTGCTAGGAGTCTAAGGACCATGGCATTGACATATCCCACCACTGCCAGAAGGGGCCCAAGGGGCTTCTGTAGAGCAAAAGCCTCTGGCTGACATGTTGTTGGACAGTGAAGCGCTATGTGAGGCCTGCTCTGTTAGGCAGACTAGACATGCCAGCCAGGGCGCCATCCCAGCTGGTCGCTTCAGCTACCCAAATAATGATTCATTTGCTGAACATCCGTTCCAGGGCCTCCGTGGGGCTGAACTGTCTCTCAGAACTGTAGATCACTCAGTTTCACCTTGTTGCAGAAGTCAAAGTGTCTATTGCTACGGAGATTGATAGTGTCAGTGGCTCAATTACCACAATGGTCGGCAGCTCAGAGGCAACAACGCTGGCTTCCCAGTCACACCATTTCCTGTTTAATGGCTCAAATTTATTGTCAGCTGGAGTAATCACATGCTGCCAGGTGCACTCTGCCACTATCCATCGTGGTGTTGATTTTGTGCGACACCCTGGCTTCCCCCTGGCACGTCAGACTGGGGGCCTGCAGACACGTGGTGGCGACTAATCATTTCTGATGTGTTCTCCCCCAGGTCCCGCACTCACTCTGCCTGTCTCCCTCCCGTCTCCCCTACCTAATGGACCTTGAGAGGAGGCTATTGGTCATTTCCTCCTGTCCAGTCACTTGCCCTGTTCTAACCTGTGCCCCTCTGCCAGCCAAGGTCACATAAGCAGGCTGTGGCTCTTTATCGCAGACATTTGCTCCTTGTCCCAGTCATGTTCCCTCCCTGTGGTAGATGCTCAAGTACACAGGTCAGTATGAGCCTGTGAGAGGGATGTTGAGGCTGACTGTGGGGCCGGAAAAGCCACGCCATTTCTTGTCTTGTTGCTATTCTGCCGGGCTCACTACATTGCCACTGTTCCAAGTCCTTCTGCTGGGACCTCAGATCCCTCTTCTGGTCTCCACCTGGCATTTCTCTGGTGGCAGTCATTCAGAGGCACGGCACCATCTCTCCAGGGCTCCATGTACTTCACCGCCAGAGGCGATCTGACCGAAGCAGCTTAGGTCTGCTTTCATGCCCAAGGCAACTTCCTGCCTCCTCAACCGGGAGCACAGCCTCTCTCTGAGCTCAGGTTTCTCTCAGAGCTGAACCTCTTGGCAATTGAGTCCTTGTTTACCTCAGCCGCACTGTGAGGTGTGGTCCGTTGTTGCTTGCATTGGCTTTACATGAGCGGAAAAATCTGGGGTCCCTGACACGCAGCTCCAGCTCTCTTCCAGCTGGACGCAGAAGTCTCGGATGGTCTTCTGAGGAAGCTGTTTCTAACCTGTGTGATGGTTCGTGGGGTTTGTTCAATTCTCTTGACAGGCTTATAAGAAAAATTTTAGCACTTTGAGGAATTGAGTAAAGGAACGTAGTAAAACTTTTTTTTGCCAGCTTGGAAATACGATATGCTACTAGCCAATTTGTAAATCAATCCACTTATTTTGCAAAAACATATTATATATTAGAGAATTGCATTACATGTCCAGCCCATCTGATTTTTTGATGCCTTGGCAAACGAGACAGCATTCCTGACTCTGGAACAGTGATGGAGGTCGGAGCTCCTGATTCCTTCTTTCACTTGAGTGAGGCGTGATATTCCAAGCATAGCTCTTTCGATTCCTCTTTGGGAGACCCGAATAGCATTCTTATCCTGCTTTCGTAGGGTCTAGGTCTCTGAGGCGTATGTTAATGCAGGGAGAATGGTGGAGTTGAAGAGATGTGCCTGGAGCTGGAGGTTCTTTGTCCTTTTAGCTATTTCTTCCATGCTTTTGAAGGCATTCCATGCCGCTCTTCTTCTTCCTGCGCAGCTCAGGTTTTAGGTTGCTCATCATGTTGACTTCTCGACTGACTGGATCCCAAGGGATGTTAAAAGGTCATGTGGCCGCCCACCTACAAGATGGTCAGACTTCTTCGTCAAGCGGTTTGAGGCTCTTTGTACTCCTGAAGCAACCAGATGCCATTGGGCTACACTGGCACGTGACAGGGTCAAATGAAAATATTACTGGCGCCTGCTGGAGCAAATCGATGAATAACAGGATGTCAAGTGATCAAGTGATCAAGATACTAGAGAAAAATATGGGCACTGGGGGCTGGGGAGAAGGCTCAAAAGGGCAGAGCACCGGCTTTGCACATGGGAGCTCCTGGTTCAGTACTTACTGCATGGTCCCCTGAGCACTGCCAGCAATGCTCCATGACACCTCTGGGTGTGGCCTCACCCCTTACCTCCAGAAGTATGTGCTTAAACAGGCCACACAGAAAAATATGGCACAATTTATAAGTGAGATGACAAGAACTGACCAGGCCACCAAAATATCTACATTAATGTTAGAAAAGAGCTAAATCACTTTTCTGAAGAGAATTTCTTTAAAGAGAACCAGCAATTTAGCTTCAACTCACTTTATTGCGTTCATCAAGGGTGGTATGTGTGGAGACCCTTCTCCCTCTTTCAAAGGCAATGAGAGGGGTGTGGAGGAGACCACAGCGAAACAAGATAAGGACACTCAGGAATCTGTGTATGGGTGCATGGGGGTCTGTTTCTGTGGGTGTGTGTATATGCATTGTGTGTTTGTATGTGTGTATAAGTGGGTTGTGTATGTAGGTATGTATATGTGGCATGTATATGCATGTGGGTGTGTGTTTGTGGGATGTGTGTATATGAGATGCATTTTTTCCTTATTTTTTAACATTTTATTATACCACCGTGAGATACACAATTACAACGTTGTTCACGCTTGGGGGTTTCGGTCACACAGTGTTCCAGCACCCCCCCTCCACCAGTGCCCCTCAACCACCACCCATGTCCCCAATTCCCTCCCCCTCCCACGTCCTGCCTAAATGGCAGGTTCTTTATCTCCCTCTCTCTCCCTCTCTCTCTCCTCCTTCTCCCACACATTGTGGGTTACACTACGCGTACACTTAGAAGCCATCATTTGCATTTTTTTTGGTCTGTATTTAATGCTCAGTTCTATGTTGGTATCAGACCTTTTGACATTTATTCAGACATGTTCCCTTCTCTATCTTACCTAACCTCCTGACTCCCACGCTTGTGGTAATTTCCACTTTTGGTAAGATCACCTGGTATATTTATGTCATGCAAATAAATGCAGTCATTCTATGTCTCTCTCTTTCCTTCTGACTAATTTCACTCAACATGATTCTTTCCATGTCCATCCATTTATAGGCAAATTTCATAACTTCATTTTTCCTGACAGCTGCATAGTATTCCATTGTGTAGATGTACCACAGTTTCTTTATCCAGTCATCAGTTCTCGGGCATACTGGTTGTTTTCAGGTTCTGGCTATTGTGAATAGTGCTGCTATGAAAATAAAAGTGTGGATTGTGTTTCCGCTATGTGTTTTTTGGCTTCCCGGGGTATATTCCCAGGAGTGGTATGGCTGGGTCAAAGGGGGAGCTCAATTTCTAGTCTTTGGAGGAATGTCCATATTGTTTTCCAGAAAGGTTGTACAAGTCGACATTCCCACCAACAGTGTATGAGAGTCCCCTTTTCCCGCATCCACGCCAGCACTTGTTGCTTTTACCCTTTTGGATATGGGCCATTCTCGGTGGTGTGAGGTGATATCTCATTGTTGTTTTGATTTGCATATGAGATGCATTTTTAAAAAAACATTTTATTATACCATGTGAGATATACAATTACAAGGATGTTCATAATTGGGTCTCTGCCATACAGTGTTCCAGAACCCATCCCTCCACCAGTGCCAAATTCCCACCACCCATATCCCAAACACATTCCACCACCCAAACCCTGCCTGCCCCTATTGCAGGTGCATTTTACTTTTCTGTCTATCTCTTTGTCTATGTCCCTGTATTTCTCTCTCTCTCTCCTGTTACACTTTGTGGCTTGTCCTACGGATACTAACGATGTATGATGTCTCTATCTGAATATTTAATAGTGAGTTCTAGTGTGACATCATAATTCTTCATTCCCGTAACCTTTCCAGTTTGTTGCAAATAGAATGATCATTGAAGTGTATAAATGAGAACACACGCACACACACACACACCACACACACACACGGGAACTAGTGTGTGTGTGTGTGTGTGTGTGTGTGTGAGCATGTAAATTAGCCCTCGTCTCATTCAGACAAGGGCTAATGTAACAGGAGTCAGACCTCAGTTGCTGTGGCTGCTTTGTGGAAACCAAATAGGCTACAAGCACCGAGATTCAGGCAGGGTCCCTTGTATCAGTACCACCTTATATCAGTGGTGCTTAGGGTCACCTTATATCAGTGGTGCTTAGGGTCACCTTATATCAGTTGTGCTTAGGGTCACCTTATATCAGTTGTGCTTAGGGTCACCTGATATCAGTGGTACTTAGGGTCACCATATATCAGTGGTACTTAGGGTGGCCTTATATCAGTAGTACTTAAAGGTGGCCTTGTATCAGCAGCACTTACTAGCATTTTCCCCCAAACCAAACCAAACCAAACCAAACCAAACCAAACCAAACCAAACCAAACCAAACCAAACCAAACCAAACCAAACCAAACCCAACCAAACCAACCCAACCCAACCCAACCCATGACACTAAAATAGTAGTGTTTGCCAGTTTCTGCAGTATAATTACTCCCATCATGGCTGGTTTCAAGCTACTAATGAATTTGGAGCTTGAGAAGTATTTGGAGCTTGAGGAGTATTTGGAGCTGGGCAGAGGTGCCCAGAGCCATCTCTCATGAGCCACCAGGGACTGGTTCTAACACATAACTTAGACCTTTCAGCACAGCAGTGAAAAAGCTTAGCACTTTTTTTTGTTTCATTTTGTTTTTTGTTGGCTCATACCCAGCAATGCTCAGGGGTTACTCCTGTCTCTGCACTAAGGAATTACTCCTGGTGGGGCCAGGGACCGTATGGGATGCCGGGATCAAACCTGGTTTAGCCGCGTGCAAGGCAAATGCCCTCCCTGCTGGACTATTGCTCTGGCCCCATTAGCTCCTTTTTAATAGAGCCACCTGGGGGCTGTGTCTGTGCTGATCTGGTGGCATCTTAAATCCATGCTCCCCTTATTCTACTCTTCTGCTACTCCTGTAAAGAAACTGACGTGGGGCTGGAGTGATAGCCCAGCAGGTAGGGTGTTTGCCTTGCACCTGGCTGGCTTGTGCCGGCCAGGGTTCCATCCGCGGTATCCCATATGGTCACCCGAACACCGCCAGGAGTAATTCCTGAGTGCAGAGCCAGGGAGAAACCCCTGAGCATTGCCGGGTGTGACCCAAAAAAGAAAAATAAAACTGACGAGTAGAATAAGTCTTTTAGCCTTGGCTTTCTGACTTGGGTTTACCAGGGGAGAACTTGGGAAGTGCCTGGAGGCTGAAGTACTGGTTTCCTTAGACATTTCTGCCCAGGCCCCGGGCTGGATGCCCTGCTGGACCAAAGGTCAAGGCTGTGGCTCTCATCAGGGGGAGAGAATCTTTCTTTTCAAGTTTCAATAACTGCTTATTCCTCTTGCCCCTGGGGCAGTGATGTGTCCCGCCTTGTTGTTAGGGTGGCTGGGGTGCTGTGTCCTCTCTTGTAATTTCCCACACTTGGCTCACAGGCTTTTGTCATCAAACCTTTATTTTTTAATTTATTAATATTTTTATTATACCACCATGAGATATACAAAGATGTTCATGTTTGAGTTTTGGTGACCTGGCAGCCCCGCCCAGAAATGCTGCTAAGGCTCTCAGCCGCACACCAGGTACTTAGGTGCAGGGCGGAGTCTCTGCCTGCCTTAGGTCACATGGGCTCCAAGTGTTTAGTACAAGTAATGTACAAGGAGAGCATTTGCTTAGGTGCCGGGCACCTCTGGGGAAAGGGTCTCCTAGGTCATGTGGGCTGCAAGCAGTAAGTACGGTAATGCACAAGGAGAGCATTTGCTTAGGTGCCGGGCACCTCTGGGGAAAGGGTCTCTGGGGAAAGGACAGTTTGGAACATCTGCTGGACACAGAGGGCACACAGTGATCCAGTGTGCAAGATCTTTGAACAACAGCCAGTGTTTCAGTGATCCAGTGAACAAGATCTTTGAACAACAGCCTCCATCATCTTCCCTCTAGATTCTCCCAGGGGAAACTGAGGTTAGCAGACTGAGGGAGGAGGTGAGTTAGGGAGGGAGAATGAGCCAATCAAACCCCTCTCCTCCTGGTTGTGGAGAGGGAGAAAAATCTGAATCATCGACTTATAGCTACAATATAAAAAAGAATCAGAGTGGTTTTGTTACTGTCTGTGTTATTTTAAATAAAAATGAACTACCAGTTGAGTTACTGGGTGGCCCAGTTCCTATGTAGAGTGCAGAGGAAAAGCTATCACTTTGGAGAGGATTTAAAGAGACAGTGGAAGACAGCCAAGAATATGACTCAGTCAGAGAGCAAATGCCTTGCATGAGTAAGGCCCTGGGTTCTATCTCTGCCCTGTGGGCACATGTGCACATGGGTACACATACACAGACACACACACACGGGCATGTGCACATGGGCACACAAGGTACATATGCAGACACATGGGCATACACACAGTACAGATGTACACAGGCACATGCACACATCACACACAGTGTATGAGGCTCTCATTTCCCATGTTCAACATGGCGGCGCACTTCTTCATTAAGTTCCTAGCAGAGGCTGCAATGCCCCCTGAAGAGCTACAAGGAGGTGGTACATTTCTTGTTTTCATCTTTAAGTAACATGATCCTGACAAAAACAGTAATGAGGAAAATTAAGATTAATTAGAACTGAATTAGGATCCGCTTTTTATGCTACCATTCCTATCACAATGATTCTATGAAAACAGCAATTTGGGTTTGATCTCTAGGCCCCATCCAGCAAAGGAGAGCTCTGGCAATTCTTTGTTTTTTTTCTTTTGGGCCACACCCGGCAATGCTCAGGGGTTTCTCCTGGCTCTGCACTCAGGAATTACTCCTGGTGGTGCTCAGGGGACCATATGGGATGCCAGGGATTGAACCCGGCCGGCATGGGCCGACCGCGTGCAAGGCAAACGCCCTACCCACTGGGCTATCGCTCCAGCCCAGCTCTGGCAATTCTAACATATTTCAAACACACACAGAAAGTTCAGGAGAGGATATAAATAACCACCAGTTCCCACCTCTGTAGTTGAAACTGAAGATAGTTTGCTATAATGGCTCCAGTTCATTTAAACTAGAACATTCTAAGGGAGGGGGTGGCTTTTTCCTAGCCCTCCCTTTCTGGAGGTAGTGCGATCCTGAAATGCTTTCCCACAGTACTAAATTACTCCCACTATTGCATGAATGCTCTTGAACATTGCAACTTTTTTTTTTTTTTTTTTTTGCGGCAGGGTAGGGGAGAGTAGGGTGTCAGGGATGGAATTAAGGGCCTCACATATTCAAAACAGGAGAAATACCACTGAGCCACATTCCAGAGTCTCTGACTCTTGACCTAAGAAGAAGTGGCATCATGCTCTCATTGTGATAGTCATTGAACTCTGATTTTGCATGTATATATATACACGCACATAATGCATCTTTCTAGAATTTTATTGTTCTCAGAATAAAACACACAGCTACCACTGCCCCCACCCCTAAATAGAGCTGAAAGGTTTGGGTTTAAATCAATGGTGTCTTCCACATAGATCCTTCAGTAATTTTCTTGCAATCACCATTGTGTTCTATGATTTATTCACATTGCCACATGCAGATTTAGTTTATTCATTTTCAATTCTCTGTGGTATGCCATTATGTGAATACATCATTGCTGTAGCTTATTTATCCACCCCCTACTGGGGGGCCTCAGGGTTGCCTCCTGTTTTTGTTTTCTGCTTATCTAACTGCTGGCTACAATAGGAGGAGTGTTTGGCCCCTTCTCAGTGAATGCTACCAGGCACATGGTGGCAGACATGTCGGTTCTGCAGAGCTTCAACATTGCCAGATATTGCCAGACTCACACACACAGTGATTGCTAGAGACTTTAACTCACAAGTCAGCTCTCTGCTTCTTTTTATGCTCTATTTATTTTTCCTTTCAAATGGAAACAGTTCCTCACTGGGTGTTCTCTCACTATGACTTGACCCTGAACTGTACCTATGTATGTCTGCCTTAGGTGAGTCCCGGCTCCAGACAATGTCCCCTTTGTGGATTCTCAAATAGTGTTTTCAAAATACCACCTAAAAGCATTTGATTGGTTGCCCCCATCAATTGTTCCTGAGAATAGATGATGCTTGTTCTTGTCAGAAGGCCGTCCCCAAACTCATGATCAACTTCTCTGGAGAGAAGGGTTTGCCCAGATCCATACCACAGGCAACAAAATGCCCCTAGGGAACAAGGTTTTATAATGGTGTTCATCATTTCTGGGCTGAGAGTTTCCAAGAATTAGCGGTGAGTGTAACCATCCGCAGAAAGAGAAAAAGATAGGTGGGGACCAGACATACTACATTTTACTGGGGAAGAGGGGCTGCTGGTTGGGCCACACCTGGCCATGCTTGCTTGGAGGCTACTCCTGGCTCTGTGCTCAGGGATTGCTTCTGGTGGTGCCCAGGGGATCATGTAGTGTCAGGGACAGAAGAAAATTGGGTTTTCTGCATGTAAGGCCAGCACTTGAAACCCTAAATCCCTCCAGCTCTCTATTACATTTCAGACTAGTTGGGATGGCCGCCCTCTAGATGTTTGGTTGTTACAAATGAAATGTGTGCCCCAATTTATATGTTGAAAATGAAGCCCCATCTGGTGCACTTGGAAGTGGGAAGGTCCTAAAGATGAGCTCTTATGAATGGGATTTGTTGTTTTAACAGAAGAGACCAGAGAGCTAGCTTGCTTCTCCCCTCTCATGAGGATGAGGGCAGGAAACAGGTTACCTGCCCCCAGGAAAGAACTCCCACTGGAAGTCATCATGCTGGCACTCTCATCTCAGACCTCTGAGTGCCAAAACAAGGGGAAAAGGCAATTTCTGTTGTTTATCAGCTGCCTTGTCTGCAGTCATTGGTCTGCAGAAGCCCCACATGACAGACATTTAGTTCCTCCAAAGTGGCACAGAGTTTTGGCACATTTTGTGAGGAAACACAATGATATGGGCAATAGAAAGGAATCACTAGCATACAGGAGCTCACCTCCGAATTAACATCAGACTAGAACTGAGCATTTAATTTAGGCAAAGGGATAGCACGATAATCCCTGAATGTATTCAGTGTAAGCCACAATGTGTAAGAGAAGGGAGAGAGACAGAGAGGAGATAGAGAGAGAGAGAGAGGAAAGAGAAAGAGAGAGGAGAGGAGAGAGGGAGAGAGAAAAAGAGAGAGGAGGATGAGGATGAAGATGAGGATGAGGATGAGGATGAAGATGAGGAGGAGGGAGGAGGAGAAGTAGGAGGAGGAGGAGGAGGAGGAGGAGGAGGAACCGTGTCTTCCATGGAGGCATCTGGGAGAAGGTGGGAGGGAATCTGGGGACATTGGTGGTGGGAAATGTTCACTGGTGCAGGGACGGGTGTTGGAACACTGTATGACTGAAATCCAATCATGGGCAGCTTTGTAATGGTCTATTTCACGGTGTCATAAAAAAAAAAAGAAAAAAAAAGAAAGAGCTCACTTTTGTAGCTATACCCTTCCTGGGGCAGAACTTTACTCTGGCCCCAGAAATGAGGAAGTGTGTGTGAGTAGCAGGGCTGGTACTCATGGGACTGTGTATGGTACACCATTGCTATGCCTGTCAAGGCTGGTGGCCCAGAGGCTGTGTCAACTTCTTGGACGTAGGCTTCATCGGGTTCTTGTCACACAGACCCCACCATGACGCACTGAGTTTCTACGTGGTCCTGAATCTGGTGGGTTGCACCTTGCTCAGTACTCAGAGCAGTCCCACTCAGGAAGCTGAATGGCCGATGGCCTCATTATCATGCAATTGCAGTTCAAAGCTGTCAAGGGAATCTGGAGGTACTCAGGGGGCTACTTTGACTTCCTAAAGCTTTCCTGTATTCATAATCAACTGTGGATTAAAATCCACTCAAGTGGCTAGACTTTATCACTGGTCTGAAAAAGCCACCTGAGTGAAACCAGCTAGATGCCACTGGAACTTGGGGGCAGCTGCTTCCTTGACAATTTGCTTCACTTCAAGGCTGCAACATTGTGTGGTTATTTCTGAGTAGCTAAAAATATCTTCAGTCCTTCCAAGTACCTCTGTCTATTCTCTAAGGCTGAGTGCTTTCTGAATGTGGTAAGGAAGTTTGCATTTGTCAAGAGGTAAAATCATGGCGCCTGGGGCTGAAGGAATGTTAGATTCATTTTTTTTCACACAACCAAAAGCCCATGCCAGCTCTATCTCAGGGACTGGGGGTATCAGACATTGTTTTATTTGATATATGTGAGAATCTGGGTGCCTTGGGCTCTGTCAGACCCACATTTGATTTCTTAGCTACCATGAATGGATGTAGCGATGATGAACAGAGAACATACTGGGCCTGTCACTGCTCCAAATTGGAGAAATAAAGGAACTCTGTTCAGCGGAGGAGATGGAGAAGAGATTCAGTAACGGCCAGACCGGAGCAACTGTGCTCTAGAGTAGAGGGACATGTTGAGTGCTGTGTGAGCCTATAGGAGACTGGAACATTCTGGAGAAGGGATGTGAGGATCAACTGCCTCTGGAAATCTCTCCAACACCTACGGACTGTAGCCAGTGCAATAGAACAGAAGTAGGGCATGTGCCTTCCATGCAGCCAACTTGGGTTTGATCCCCAGAGCCCCATAGAGTCTCCCAAGCCTGCCAGGAAGGATCTGTGAGTGCAGAGCCAAGAATAATCCCCGAGTACCACTTGGTGTGGCCCACACAACAAACAAACAAACAAACAAACAAACAAACAAACAAACAAACAAACGAAACAAAATCTCAGACTCTTCTCTTCAAACTAAAGCCCAAGGGCAAATGAACAATGCGAATTGCTTTTGTTGAAGGGGTGGGTGGGAGTTCTGTTGCTGGCTGGCTCTCTTAATCCTCACCCCAGGTCCTGAAGGGGCCATGCGGAATGTCCACAGAGCCTGGTGGGAAAACCACTGGCCTAGGAGACGCTGGGACACCAGCTCTCATCTGCTCTCTGCCTGCGGGCTGCAAACACTCCAGCTCTGTGCTGGGCGTGCAGCGGAGTCGGAAATAGATGGATGACAGACTGGCCTTTTGCTCTCTCTCAGATTTGTTGATCCCTGGTACAGAATTCCAAAAAGCCTTTCAAGGTGCAGTCTTAAATGATTTGATATCCAATGAAAGGCGGGGCCAGGCAGCACAGAGGCCTCTCAGGAGAGTCACTAGAGGTCGCTGCAGGAATTCTGTTTGGGAGAAAAGGGGACCTCAGTAGATCCAAACCGAGAAGCTCAGCCAGCAGAGAGCCTTTGTTTCCGGCCTCCCGTCCCTTCTTAGGATCCTGTGGGGATATCCAGTAGTTGTGGGTCCCATTTTTAGGGTCGGAACATACTGCTCAGCAGTGCTCATGGCCCCAGTGACCCAATGCAGTCACTACAGCCTGTCAGGGGGGGGGGGTGGGGGACGGGGAGCAGGCAGGAGGGGGCAAGTGCTGCTTTTGTTCTAGGAATCTTTGCTTACAGGGGGCCTGAGGGTGTGTGTGTGTGTGTGTGTGTGTGTGTGTGTGTGTGTGTGTGTGTGTTTGTGTGAAGAGGCAAGAGGCTCTTATTGGTGGAGGAACATAGATACCCTTTGTCATCTGCCAGTGTCATGCTGGGGACTTTTTAACAAATTTTTTTGTCATCATCATTATCATTATTGATGTCTTCCCAGAAGCTGGGTTGAAGGAGAGGCAGGCTGAGTGGGGTGGGGGGAGGTAGAGGGAAACTGGGCATATCAGTGGCGGGAAATGTGCAATGGTGATGGGCCAGGGTTTCGAAACCAGTCATGTAATGTTCCAACACCCGTCCCATCGCCAGTGCACATTTGTCGGGAGTTCAAGATGCCGCTCTGTCTCATGTTTATTGATTTAAAGAAAGTCTTTGATTCTGTTGAGACTGAAGCAGTCATTGAAGCCCTAGTTAAAAAGGGCGTTCAAACCCAATACATCAAGATCCTTGGTGAGCTATATACGGATTCACCAAGATCTCACCATTCTACAAGGAAGTAATCATTATGTCAAAAGAGGGGTTCGTCAGGGTGATACCATTTCACCAAAACTCTTCAGAGCCACCCTCGAGAACATCATGCGACAATTAGAATGGGAAGGAATGGGAGTGAAGATAGACTGTCGGCAACTACACCACCTCCGCTTCGCCGATGACATTGTTCTAATAATACCAAACACTAGCCAAGCGGCACAAATGCTGGCTGACTTTGACTGAGAATGTGGAAAGATAGGTCTACGCTGAATCTCAACAAAACTATGTTTATGAGGAATGAACTAGTTCCAGAGGCCCCATTCACTCTCAATGGAACAAACATCTCTGAATGCAGCAGTTATGTGTACCTAGGTCGAGAAGTCAACATGATAAACGACCTAAAACCTGAGCTGCGCAGGAGGAAGAGAGCAGCATGGAATGCCTTCAAGATTATCGAAGAAATAGCTAAAAGGACAAAGATCCTCCAGTTCGGGCACATCTCTTCGACTCCACTGTTTTCCCGTGCATTAACATATGCCTCAGAGACCTGGGCCCTACGAAAGCAGGATGAGAATGCTATTCGGGTCTCCCGAAGAGGAATCGAAAGAGCTATGCTTGGAATATCACGCCTCACTCAAGTGAGAGAAGAAATCCAGAGTTCCGACCTCCATCGATGATCCAGGACGCAGTCTCGTTTTCCAAGGCATCGAAAATCAGATGGGCTGGGCATGTAATATGATTTGGAGATGACCACTGGACTAGAGCTGGTACCGACTGGATCCCACTGGACATCAAAAGATCATGTGGTCGCCCACCTACAAGATGGTCAGACTTCTTCGTTAAGACTCTGAATGAACGGTTTGAGGCTCTTCATATTCCTGAAGTAACCAGTTGCCATTGGGCTACACTGACACGTGATAGGGTCAAATGGAAATGTTACTGGTGCCTGCTCGAGCAAATTGGTGAATAACAGGATGTCAAGTGATCTCACTGATTCAATAAAAATAAATTAAAAATAACTTTCCCTCTCAGTGCCTCCTCATTCAGTGGGCTGGGGCGATAGCACAGGGTAACACACGTGCCTTCCATAGAGCCAACCTGGGTTTGATCCCCATCATAGTACATGGTCCCCTAAGTCCTGCCAGGAGTGATCCCTGAACACAGAGCCAGGAGTAAGCCCTGCCTGGTGTGATGCCAAAACCCAATAAAAATTTTTTAAAAAGTCCAGAGTTCATTATTTATTCCTTTGAGAAAAAATTTAAACTCAAGGGCTTCAAGAAACTGGACAAACCGATCATTTTAGCTATTGTCTCTTCCCTGGGAGCAAATCCGCTTTCAAAGAGTCATTCTCCTCCTTTCTCTATACACAGAGAGAGGCACACACAGACACACACGGCACACTCCCTTTCACTCACTCCCTCTCGACTTCTTTAACACATACTCACACACACAGTCTCTCACACATTCTCACATACACTCACACAGTTTCTCACACACTCTCATACTTACACACTTTCTCACATACTCTCATACATGCTTACATGCACTCACACACATGTTGGCACACACATCCTCTAACACATTCAAATACACACATTCTCTCACACATTTTCACATATATGCACATAATTTCTTACACACTCATTCTTACACACAGACACACTCTTCCCTCACACACTCATACTTACACACAAACAGATGCGCACTCTTCCCTCACACTCCCTATCTGCACTCCTTGAGATTCTGAAGCCTGATCATTTTTCAAGGCTTACCCCAAGCCCACGGGTTTGGTGACGATTCCCAGAGGCCACTCCTGGTTAGGTTCTCAGACTTCCAGAGGCCTCTCCCTAATGCAACTCACATGCTGCTTAATAGTAAAATGGCCCTTTCAGTCTCATCACTGGCCCCTGGCAAACTGTGGGCTGTGAGAAGCAGAACCTGTTCACATCATTCCTCATAAGAGTCACTTGCAGGGAGGGTTGAGGTGGGGGAATGATGCATATTCCAGGGGGACTGGCTTCTTCTCTGGGTGGGTTTTCTTCCTGCTCTGAGAAACCATCCGGAAGCAGAAAGTGGAGTGTGTTATTTCAGCTACTCCCACGAGTGCTTTCAGTGGGCTCTGTGTTAATGTCAGACCTCTTGCTTTCGCACAGGGTCGACAGCGGGATCATCCGGTTGAAACCCATTCTGGGTCCCTTTTATAAAATGGCCAGTGAGGTCATTGTTTCCTGTGCCAGTCAGTGTCCTTCATACAAGCGTCTGCACTAAATGCTGGTTTATGTTTAGCTCCAGGAAGAAATTCTATTTCTTCAGATGAGTTAGTTGGTGCAGTTCCTGTTTCCAGAAACTGAAAACTATGCTGCTCTGGTTACATCTCTGCCAGCTCCGGGGCTGGACAAGAGCGAACTGGACTTAACTGCTGGGCGCTCTGATCTGTGTGTGGTGGGAGCAGAGGACTTATTCCTTTGACCTCTTTTAAACGGGCTTATTTTATGTTCAAGTGTTTCTTATACTTTTGCAAGATGTGTGAGTCGGGGGGCATCGATTCAGCCTCTTGGCTGTCTGTGGGTTGGAGGGGTGCAGAGAAATATCGAACTGCACCTAGATTTGGGGAGCTCACATTTCAGTGTGCAGAATGGTCATGGAAGGAAATAATGACTAAGCAAGTTTGGTGCTTGGGCAGGACAACGATGGTGGGGAGGAGCGGGGAAGGCTTCCTGGAGGAGGTCGATGGTCAACTGGTTTGGGATGGGGGAGGGTTGGAGAAGATGGTGAGCATGCTCTCAGATCAAATCTGAATTCAGACAGCATTATCTTTGGACACATATAGTCTGTTATGCCGCTACAGCGGAAAGGCTTCAGGGCAGGTGTGGACCTTCCACCCCTTTGTGGAGCCCTGCACAGGGATGAGGTGAGCCGTGGGGTGGTTAGAGCCCAAGCTCTGGAGCCAGCCCTGCCGTGTTTGTACCCTTGGCTAAGCACAGCCGATAAGTTCACTGAAGCCCTCTGGCCTGACTGATAGACTGAGGTCAGGAGTATTTAGCGCATGGAAATTTTTATGAGAATTTTTGAAGAAAATACATGCAAAGGGCTTAGGATTTCACCAGGTACAAACAGAAAAACGTTCGCAGAGTCTCAGCTGCAGTGCAACACCCTTTAGGACAGCTAATGTAATAAAGGTGGTGAGGTGGCTCAGGGCACGGACTACGGATCTGAAACCTGCAAACACTCTGACTTGGCTCAGTTTGGCTCCAAGAGTATCATTTCCCAAAGGTGCTGGCAGAAAAATCACATTGCTTTCTTGCTGTCTGAAACAACATGTAGGAGGAAACTGTGCTCAAAGTCTGCTAGTAACTTTTTTTAGACTTCCAAACAATGCTCAAGGGAGCCGGGGCTCACTTTTGGTGATACTGGCTGGAGGTTCAGTGTGAGGGTCTGAGGCTCTAAAGTTGCTGGATACCAGGGACCACTCGGGTCAGTGTTCTCAGGCTTCTCCAGAGCTGTACCAGGAGATGCTCAAGGGGACCCTGTGGTGCAGATATTGAACCCAGGTTAGGGATATACAGCGTGGGCACTGGAAGCCTGGAAATTCTCTATAACCTCCATAAGTAACTTTTGATTGTTGGTGATGAAACTGGGAATTCCCTTAAAGGAAATACCTCCCCCCCTTCTCCCAGAATCCCCCCCCACCCCTCACCTTGCTACCACATACTCAGGCTTTCACATTGGTGAGGCTCAATCTGCCCAAGTCCTTTCCCTGTTTCACATCTGTCTTCATTGTTTTCCCCCTTTCTTTTCTTTCTTTTTTTTTTTCCTTTTTGGGTCACACCCGGCAATGCTCAGGGGTTACTCCTGGCTCTCTGCTCAGGAATTACTCCTGGCAGTGCTCGGGGACCATATGGGATGCCGGGATCGAACCTGGGTCAACCGCGTGCAAGGCAAACACCCTACCCGCTGGGCGATCGCTCCAGCCCTGTCCAGTCACTTTCAAAGGAATCAGGGCTCTTTGTGTAGAGGTAATTGAAGAGAGGTTCATGCTCTCCCTTTCAGTCAAGGAGAGATCTCCATAAGAACTCCCCGCCCCCCCACAAACACACACATGCCTCACACTGGTCTCCCAGTGGGTGTTAATCTACAGGCTGAGATGTGACAATAACTGGCTCCAGCTCTCTGGGGAAAACTCCAGTTTATAGTACTTAAGTTCCCTGGTGTGACTGTTTCCACCAGAATTGATTTAAGCTGCCAAATGTGGTGCACTGAGCATGCAAGGAGCACTGCTGGAGAGTGTTTCCATGACACAACAGAGTAAAGACCAATTGTCTATGCAGTCTTAGAGCAAACCATAGTGTATTAACCAGGAGGGGCGCATTTTGAGTCACCATTACCATTCCTTGATAAGACAATTTCTGAATTTAAGATGATATAATTTTTAATAGATGCTGTATTTTACTAGGGGTCTCCCAATTTCTGAAACTTTGCTGTTACTTTTCTGATATAGATGAGTCAACTCTAGCATTCTACTCATTATGAAGTTCCCCTCATCAGTCTACACTCTCTTCCACATGGAACTTCTCCCTTCAGGTTATGAGATTGCCTTTGTACAAATATTCTTGGATATGCATCTGTTCTACTTATACAACATGTCCCTATGCAAAATATATGATAGTTTCTTTTACTCACACTGGGTCATTAGCCCCCCATCACCCCCCACCCCACTGATACTGTATTATTATTATTATTATTATTATTATTATTATCATCATCATTTGCTTTTTGGGTTACACCTGGCAATGCTCAGGGGTTACTCCTGGCTCTGAGGAATTATCCTGGTGGTGCTCAGAGAACCATATGGAATGCCGGGATTGAACCCGGGTTGGCTGTTTGCAAGGCAAATGCCCACCCACTGTGCTGTCGCTCTGGCTCCCAATTCCCAATGCATTATTATTATTATTATTATTATTATTATTATTTTATTACACCACTGTGAGATATACAATTACAAAAATGTTCATGATTAGGTTTCAGTCATACAGTGTTCCAGTACCCATCCCTCCACCAGTGCACATTTCCCACCACTAATGTCTCTAGATTTCTTCCCCCTTCCCCAGCCTGCCTCTATGGCACAACACATTGTGGCTTGCAATACATACATTTAGGAGTTATCATGCATATCCCTTTGCGTACATTCAATACTCAGTCCCACTGATACTGTTATAGAAACTTAGAACATGGAGGTAAGAGGAAGCAACAAAAATAAAGGGATTTTGTTTAAAAAAATGGAAGATAAGAGAAAGTAGAAAGGAGAAAGCAGCAAGGGAAACAACAAAGGAAAGGGAATACAAAAAGCAGACAAAATTTGGTAAATTCCAGGGCAAGAGCAGATGCAGTTAATGTGTCTGAACAATGTCGGGAACCCAGATTACAGAACACAGCAAAACCAAATGTCCTGTGTGAGCTTCTTTTAGCCTCAGAGGAGCAGTGGGTTCTAGCCCCTATTGCTAGGCTGAAGGGGATGGGGGGGAGGGCAGGAAACTGCTTTATAAACAGTCAATCATGATGAGAGGTTTCTTTCAGTGAGATTTCCCTTCTGCAATGTGGTTCCTCAGGACACAGAAGCCCCAGGGGCTCCAAATCTCTGTCAGACAGGCTCCTAAGGAGTTTGGACAGCAACATGTCATTTCATCTCAAAAATGGCAGCTGGGAAATGTTAACACATTTCTAATTGGGATAGTATGATTTTAAATTAAATAGATATTTCAAATGCTCTTAATTAGCCTTCTAGCCAAAGTGCTTTCTGTTTGAAGTTTGCTGATTACTTGAGGCAAATCTGGGCTCTGCTGAACTTGACACCTGCTGAAATTCAGAAGCAGGCACCCTGGGAGATGAAGACAGGAATTAAGGAAAATCCTGTGGTGGGTGACATGCAGCAGTTTTCCCAGGATGAGGAGAATGGGGGACTGGGAACTGAGAGGATGGAGCAACTCTGACCCGAGAGCCAGGAAACACGTCCCAGGCCTTGGATTCAAATTGCCCTGAAGTTTGCTTAGAGGTAATTTTTTTTTTTTTTTGCATTTCATTGCTTCTGTTCAAGCACCATCCAGGAAGCCAGGTGAGGAGGGCTCTGCGGGAGTGCTCAAAAAGGTGACTCTTACTGGGAGCTGCCCAGGAAGACCCAGAGGTCATCATGGTCCAGCTTCAGGTTCCCAATGTTAAGGGAGTTAGGGATAATTTTGATGCCAGACAGTGAGATGAAAAGCAATAGTGAGACAAGGTCAAGGGGTTAGGGGACCCTTTGGTAAGTTGGAAAGACTAAGATCAACAAAGGATCTAGAACCATACATGCAAGGACAGTCCTCAGTTCTCCTGACTCATTAACAGTTCATTTTAATGTGCCATGGAATTTTCTGTATGAATTGTGGGCAATCACAAGCACAAGAAATTTTGTTATGTAACCTCTACCTGTCAATTAAGTACTAAGTCCTCCTTCCAGTCTCACTAGAAAGTGCTATAATCTCCCTGATCTGCCCCAAAGTTAAAAAAATAAAGACAACAGTTTATGGTCATTACTTAAAAACTAGCAATCGAGCTTCCTTATAACCCTGTAATCTTACTCCTTAGAATCTTCCCCAAGGGCCACAAAGTACAAGCCAGAAAAGACATTTGCATCTCTGTATTCATTGCAGCACAATTCACAATACTCAAAATCTGGAAACAATCCAGGTATCCAAGAACTGGAGAGAGAAACTATTGTACATCTACACAATAGAATACTGCTCGCCATAAGAAAACATAAAATCATACAATCTGTGGCTATGTGGATGGATCTGGGTACTATCATATTGAAGTTAGAGGGAGAGGGACAGAGAATCATCTCTCATGTGTGGGATATAAAGAAATTTTGTAAGAAAGTACCAAAGGTAACAGAAATGAAGAGCAGGGGAACTGTGCTCTTCTCACTCAGTCAAGGAAAGCGGGACAAGTGCTTGGTCTAGAGGGGACTGGGGAGGCAGGAGGGAACTGCAGACATTGGTGGAGGGAAGTGGATGCTGGTGAAGGGTCTGGTGTTAGAACACTTTATGCCTGAAACTTAATAATAAATAACTTTGTAACTGTAATTCATGGTGTTTTGAAATTTCAAAAATGGGTTTCAGTATAGCAGGGTTGGCTGTAACTCACCTACTAAAGCTTCTTCCACTCTTTCAGATTGTCCTGTGCCTGAACACACTAGCTTTCTTGTTGCTACGGAACTTGTGTGCATATCTGAGCATCAAGAACCAAGGACTTCTCATCATCCACCTCAACCACCCAGAATTGTTGGGTATCTTGATATCCTGGTGTTCTTGAGACACCAACAGAGGTCACTGTGTTGTTTCTAAACCCAGCCCCTTCAGTTAGGACCCAATAATGAGGGATCCTGGGGTCCTTGTTGGAGGTCACTGGGCTGAGTCAGAGCTTAGATTTTTGCTCAAGTCCCTGGCTAAGGGAGGGCAGGCCTACCTGACCTGACCCAGACAGCAGGAAGCTCAAGATCCTACCTGTGGGTTTAGGCTTTCTTATCTAGGTTTACATAGCAATTAATATGATCATTATTATTGAAACGAGACAACAACTTTGCTTAATCTGAGGATGAAGTTCTGATAGTCAAGTGTGTCATCCTTATGACCTTGGGGTGTCCCCTATTATCCCCACTCCGAGTAAAGGGTGATGGATTTCTCCAAGAGCCAGCCATCCCAGGGGCCATACCATCTCAAGGGAATCCCATTTGTAATATAGGATTTTATTTAAACAAAACATACTAAATGTTTGGTTTCCAGGCTAGCTGGAGAGGAAACAAAATGTCCTGCCTAGTAGGTCCAGCCCACCAGCATTTCTAGGAGCTCCACTCTCCTTCTGGGTGACCATTCTTGGTTACAAGAGTTACTTTTGGAAGGTTTGCATGATTAAAGGAGTAAAGTGGGCTCATCATGGTAATGGGCAGTAAACAAGATCAAATCTGGACTCAGAGAAATGGATTACATCCTAGCTTCAACATGTGCTAGCCCTGTCCCCTTGGGTAAGTCATTCTGGAGAACAGACCCACCAGTCAGGATTGCTGCCTGGCTGAAAGGAGATGATGCATATAGAGTCATGCACAGAAATGACTCTGTAAAAGGTGGAACCATTTCTGCTAAGACTAGGTCAACTCTTATTACCTTCTTGCCATGGCCTCTCCTTCATACCCACCTAGAGCTACTTGCTGCATATGTCGCTGCACAATTTCTTCCCTTTAGGTGACCTGTAGAAGAGGCAAAGGAAAACCATGAGCGGGGTTCTTAAGGGTTATGGGAAGATTTAGCCTTTGAAGCATGTAGCAAGCTAAAAAAATAGGTGTGATGTAAGGTACATAATATAAGTAGGAACATTTAAATTTTTTTTATTATACCACCATGAGATATACAATTACAAAGATGTTCATATTTCTGTTTCAGTCATGCAGTGTTCCAGCACCGATCCCTCCGCCAGTGCCCATTTCTCACCACCAATGTTCCCGGATTCTCTCCCCGCTCCCCCAGCCTGCCTCTATGGCAGATACTTTGCCTCTTCTCTCTCTCTCTCTCCTCATCCTTCTCTTATCATTGTGACTTGCAATACATACATTTAGAGGTTATCATGTTTATCCCTTTGCATACATTCAATGATCAGTTCTAGGTTGGTATTATCATTTCCAACAATTATTAGTATACTGTTCCTTTCTCTGTCTTACCTAAGCTCTGACTCCCATACACGTGCGGTAGATTTCACACACTGACAAGACGTCCTGATCCATGTTTTTACTGGCCTTGGATATTGGTATACTATTTTTTTATCCACAAATAAATGCAGTCATTCTATATCTATCCTTTTCCCTATGGCTAATTTCATTCAGCATGATCCTCTCTATGCCCATCCATTTATAGGCAAATTTCATAACTTTATTTTTCCTAACAGCTGCATAGTATTCCACTGTGTAGATGTACCACAGTTTCTGTTCTCAGGAACTCTGGTTGTTTCAGATTCTGACTCTTGTGAATAGTGCTGCCAAAAACATAGAAGTGTAGGTGGTGTTTCTGTTGTGTTTTTGGTCTTCCAGGGTATATTCCCAGAACTGGTATAACTGGGTCAAATGAAGTTACTGTCAATGTCACTGTCTTCCCGTTCATCATTGATTGGCTCGAGAAGGCACCAGTAACATCTCCATATGTCCTGTCTAATGCTAGTAGAGCCCAAGGGCATCTGCTTGCTCCAGGAACATAAAGAGCTTCAAACCATTACATCAGGTCATGGGAATGAACACTATAATTGTTACTGGTATTTGGCATATCAAATACGATACAGAAGGCTTGCCAGGCTCTGCCGTGCGGGTGGCATACTCTTGTAGATACCTCTAAACCCAGCAATGAATAAGTAAACTAAATTTAAAATTCACTTAAAAGTAAAATGATTACTGTAAATAATTAAAAAGTGTCGTAGGAACTTTTTTTTTCTTTTGGGTCAGGGGACTCCTGGCTCTGCACTCAGGAATTACTCCTGGCGGTGCTCGGGGTACCATATGGGATGCTGGGGATTGAACCCAGGCCAACACAGGCCAGCCGAGGCCGGCTGCGTGCAAGGCAAGCACCCTACCCGCTGGGCTATCGCTCCGGCCCAGTACTAACCATTTTTTTTTACTTTTTTGGGGTTACACCCGGCAATGCTCAGGGGTTACTCCTGGCTCTGCACTCAGGAATTACTCCTGGCGGTGCTCAGGGGACCATATGGGATGCTGGGGATTGAACCCGGGCCGGCACAGGCCAGCTGCGTGCAAGGCAAACGCCCTACCCGCTGGACTATCGCTCTGGCCCCAGTGCTAACCCATTTTTAAAGTATAGTTCTGTGGCATGCATCCACCTCTTTCTGCTGCTGTGACCATGCTTTCAGAATATTTTCATCTGACCAGACTAGACCATACCCCATTCACATTTCCTTAGTTTTTACTTCATGACATGGCAGAGCCTGCCAAGCTACCCGTGTTTTATTTGATATGCCAAAACCCAGTAACAATTATGGACCTCATTCCCATGACCGGAAGGAATGGTTTGAGGCTTTTCCTGTTCCTGGAGCAAGCAGATGCCCCTGGGGTACACTTGCTTGCAACAGGACATATGGAGATGTTACTGGTGCCCGCTCAAGCAAATCGATGAACAACGGAAAGACAAGTGACAAGTGCTTTTTTGGGTCACATCCGGCAATACTCAGGGGTTTCTCCTGGCTCTGCACTCAGGAATTACTCCTGGCAGTGCTCAGGGGACCATATGGGATGCCTGGGATTGAACCCAGGCCGGCATTGGCAGGCCGCATGCAAGGTAAACGCCCTACCCGCTGGGCTATCGCTTTGGCACAAGTAGGAACTTTTTTTTTTCTTTTTGGGTCACACCGCGCGATGCTTAGGGGTTACTCCTGGCTTTGCACTCAGGAACTACTCCTGGAGATGCTCGGGGACCATATGGCATGCCGAGGATCGAACCCAGGCCGGCACAGACCAGCCGCTGCAAGACAAACGCTCTACCCGCTGGGCTATTGCTCTGGCCCCACAAGTAGGAACATTTTTTGAAGAGCCCTTTCATGCTCTAAACTGTATTGGAAAATGGGGTGGCAAAATCCAAAGTCCTGGCATATTAGTGCAAACTGTTTTTTCTTTATCCCTGCCCCAGCGCAAACTCCTTTTCATTGTCTTTGGCTTCCGTTATGGTGATCTGTCACTCATTACCATTGCTAATCTATTAACCAGTCCTGTTTGCCTGCTGTTCATGAAGGGGATACAGGATTTGTTCTTTTATTATTTTTTTCAGTGTGTTTGTTTGGGATCTTGTGCCACACCTGACACAGGGGCTACTTCCAGATCTGTGTGCAGGGCTGCTCCCAGCAGTGCTCAGGGATCATGAGAGCTGAGATTTGAACCTGGGCCTCTGGCATACAAATCATGTTCTCAGCTTGTTGTGTTATTTCTTGGATGCAGGATTTGATCATTTAATGACAGGACCATATTTTTTTCAGTACCGTTATTAAGTCCTCTTCTTTTTAAAATTACACAATACCATGTCAAATAATAAAAGGGTAGTTTTAGTTATTAGTGTCAGTCATTAGTATTCTAGGCTGCATTAGTGAAGCTATAGTGCTTAATTAATTGATTAATGAAAATTGAGGTAGATGAATCTCCATCATGCTCTGCAGTAGCCAGAGCATGGTTGCTATTTGCATTCAGAGCTACTGTTCATAAGCCATATTCATTCATAACATGAATAAAATAGAAGAGGTTTATATGATTGTGACCAGGATAATAAGGAGTATTTGAGGGTACTGGAGATATTTAGATTCTGGGAAGGGAAAGACTTGGAGGGAGAGAAGATACAGGGTCAGAGTGATAATACAGTGGATAGGGGTCTTGCTTTGCACACAACTGACTAGAGTTTGATCCCCAGTCTCTGTGGTTCCCTAAGTCTTCCAGGAGTGCTCCCTGAGCACAGAACCAGAAGGAAGTCCTGAACTCTGCTGGCTGTGGCTCAAACAAACAATCTGGAAATTAGGTTGGAGTGCATGCTTTGTATTTTCAAAGATCTAAGTCTGATCCTGCTCACTGCATGGCTCCTGGGGCACTGCTGGGTTTGGCCCTGGTGATGTCCAGCACTGCTGATACAGAGCATTGAAATATCAGGAGCCACACAGAGCTGGGCCAAGTATCACCATGAATATCACCAAACCCCGTGGGCACAGGAGCAACCCCCTCCCACCAATATAAAAATAATCTGCACATAGCCAGATGGATGAGAGAACAGATTTATTTTTGTCCTACTGCTGAGGGCAGAAGTCGAGTGTAATAAATGCAGACTTGGGGCTCAATGCAAGAAAGAAAAAGCTCACAGTGAGGACTGAGTCAACACGGATTAAGTTGTTTCAGAATGGACTCACTGTCCTGGCATGCAGGGCGCCTCTTCCTGAAAGTACTCAAGTGGAAGCTGGGGCCATCTGTGGGGTTGTGAGAGTGAGGATTCCTTCATTGGGTAGGAGTTGGGATGGAATGACCTCCAGGCTTCCCCTGTGTCTCAAATTCCATGATTTGGTGCTTGAGGGAGAGGCGAGACAGCAGCCCTGAGTTCTGTTGATGTGTCAGGCTTCAGCACACTTGTTAAAAAGTCAGTGCTGTCTGCATCCACCATGGACATGTGGGAGACGCCATAGCATAGGGCCCTGGGGTTCCCCAAAGGAAGCTTGGGAACTTGATCACTCCCTTGTCAAATATTTTTCTCTCCTCACATGAAATATACTCTGTGCTCAAAGGCTACAGCCGAGCTGAAGACTGGAGAGATCAGTAGACAATGACATTGTCTCCGGAGACCCTGTCACTTACTGAAGGATTTAGGGAGCTCAGAGGATGCAGGGACAGGAGGGAGGCAGGGTGCAGGGGCCATTTGGTTTAATTTAAGAATCTCTTCCCCATTTCATTTTCAACCTGGATGTATCCAGGCAATTCCACTGATTCAATTACACGAGGGCAGATTGATGTGTGGTTGTCATCTGCTTCCCTGTCACTTTAAGATCGTCGCTTTCAGACCTGGCCTCTCCTCTGGAATAGCATAAAACATGGACTCCTCCTGCATTGGCAGTGAAAGCCCATCATGCATTTGAGGGCATTAGTTTCTACCTTTAGGTGCCTTGTTTTTGAGCCAAACCAGGCCCTTTTAGCTCCATCCTGCAAGCCAGGCATGATCAGCGCTCGTGTTTCTTGCCTACTGGGTCTCACACAGAGCAGAGTGAAGCATCCACACATGCAATGTTAGCACACTGGTTCTAACTGGGTCAACGTGGGGACTTAAAGAGCTGGGAGGTGGATGCATGGCCCAGGCATGAGAGTTGGCTGAGTCTGGAAGAAGCAGGAGCATCGCAGGAAATCTGGGTCTGCTGTGGCAGCAGACAGGATCCCTGCACTGACTATCTCTAGCAGCAGAGTAAAGAAGCTGGGGGTGTGAGGTGCTGCTAGGCTAAGACCCTCATTTGCATTAATGCTTTAGGGCATTCTGAGAATATGAGGAGCAGGAGAGCTGCTGTCTGCTTAAAGAAGCATAACATACATTTCTTCCATTGAAAGGAGATATTGGGGCTGAAGGGATAGCACAGCAGGTAGGGGCGTTTGCCTTGCATGTGGCCGACCGGGTTTGATCCAGCATCCCATATGGTCTCCCGAGCACAACCAGGAGTGATTCCTGAGTGCAGAGTTGGGAGTAAGTAAGCCCTAAGCATTGCTGGGTGTGACTTGAAAGGCAAAAAAAAAAAGTAATAAATAAAACTAGAGTATGCAGAGCTTAGCGGCTGGGGAGACTGGAGCCGGCCGCGCCGAGCCCAGCTGACGATGGGATCCCAAGGAGGGCAGATGGGTTTTGGGTGTTGGCCCATCGCCTCTGGGGGTCCCGGAAGCAGCCAGATGAAACTTCGCCCATCACACTAGCCACCATCTTCGCTGTCCGGACGCTGAGAAACTGACCCACGACCAGATCAACTCAGCAAGACCAGTTCGAGCCCAGATCGCGGCATGCCGCGGCGCGGTCCACTAAAATAGTGAAACAGTAATGTCATTTAATGCACTGTATTCCACGAAGAGCAGGAAAGTTTGTCGGGAAGGAGATATAGAGACAAAGGAAATGGCATACAGAATCTGCCGGGTGGTTGGGGTGCGGGAGGGGGGGGGAGGTGGGGGACATTGGTGATGGTAGATGGGTTTGGGTGGAGGGGATGGGTGTTGGAACACTGTGGATCCAAAACTCTACATGAGCATCTTTCAATTGTATGTCTAAAATGGTGTAATGATATTTGGGGGAAAATAAAATTAAAAAAAAAATAAAACTAAAGCAGATATTGCTGACAGATGACATCAAAAGCAGATTTCGTCCTTTGGGAGATATTCATGACAGATGCACCACACCCCTGAGAAAAACCTTGGGTTAATTTGTTTTACTTTATTTTATTTTATTTTACTTTAAGGGTTTTGGTGCACCTGGTGTTGCTCAGGGGTTACAGCTGGCAGTGTCTGGAAGATCACACATGGTGCCAGGGATTTGAACTGGGAGTGACTGTGTGCAAGGCTAGTGCCTTATACCAGACCCCAGGTTTAGAGTAGATCAGGAAGAGTTTTCCTGTAGCCAGAGTGTGGATTGTGAACGGTATCTGAAGGCCTGGCCTGGGTCCCTGGTCCCTGCTAACTGCATCTCAGTGCCTTTTAGACAGCCCCGCACTTACGCCGTTGGAGCCCATGTTGGGTTGCATTCTTCCCTAGGAAACTACCTCCCTGACAACGATCCTCCTCAGCAATGCCTCTCCCTCTCCCTGGGCCTCCTTGACCACAGACTTCTCCAGTAATGGACCTCCCTTCCCCATACCTGGTCTCCAGAATATAACTGCTCCCATGGGCAAGATCAAATTCCTGCTCTCAGATCCTAGGGAAGCATTTTGGAAATGACAGGGTTAAAGATTCTCCATCTCCCCCTTTGTCCCCCCTACCCGGCTACCCACCCCACCCCTGCCTGGCAGGAGAAGCTACTTTAAATGAAGAGGGAGATTTTGCCATCAGGACAGAGAGTTCTGTAATGTTCACAAACTGAAATACCCACACCCAGAAACATGAGCGGTGCCCAAGGGACAATGTCGTGATCTTTAAAAGCTCCATGTCCCTAAAGGTTGGTTAAAATATGTTTAGTGTTCCTCGTCTTCGGAGAATTGGCCAGTGGGTCTTACTACATGGAAAGTTTAGTGTTTTTGAGTGTTTCCCAAATAAGTTTCCCAAAATAGAGTTGCCTAATTGTATTTCCAACATGGCCATTCTTCATGAGGAGATAAGGTCCTATATAATGGGCTGGATCTTACAGCTCCCCAGGTTTGGCAGAAGAAGGGGCTGAGTGTGGAGAGGGCATGGGGTTACAGAATTCATTCAGCATGCGGCTTGCTGTCATTAGCCTGCTGATAAAATTGCTGGTTTTGGCCTGGATTCTTGGACACATCCCTGTCCTGAGGTATGGAAAAGAGCTGAAAAGAAACAGAGAACTCCCAGCCTGAGGCAGGAGAGGGTTGGGGAGGGAAGCAGGGAAGGGGAAAGCGGTGCTCTGGGGTGAATGGTGGTAAGCAGTAGTTTTGCCTAAATAATTTACAACAGTACAGGGCTGGGGCATCTTCTACTTTCAGATTCATTCATTGACAGGGTGGGGTGGTCAGCGGGGCTAGAGAGGAGCTCCATGACCTTAAAATCAACCATATGCAGACTGTGAGGACGAGGCACCTGGCATGGGGTTTCATTTCTTCGTGTCAATTTGTTCATATGACAAGTATTTTCATCATGCAAAAGCAAAGCGTATTTCTTACATTGATATTCAGCTGGATAAAACAAATTTCCTTCATTTCACACTTTATTTTCCATGCATGTTAGTTTGAAATCATTCACCAAGTGAAGTCACTTAGCTGGTTCCAAGCAGAGCTGTTCGCTTTGACGCCCTCCACACTGCTGTCACATGTGGCTTTTGCAAAGGTCCTGTGATGTGTGTTTCATTGATGATGTGTTGCTATAAAGCAAATGTACTTATTGGTAATCCAGATAGGTTAAGCGTTGATGTGCACTGGAATACACAGAGCAACAAATACTTTCTTCTAGCTCAAGAAAGAGACAGGACGCAAGGGCAAACAGGTGTTCTTTCTTTGAGAAGATGGATCTGGCCTGATGCTCTGATCCAAGGTTCTGCTGGAACCTCCATCAGAGATAGTTTGCTTTTCTGCTGTGCTGACCTTTTTTTTTTTTTACTATTGTTATTTTTGGTTTGGGGACACACACGTGGTGGTGCCCTGAGGCTATTCCTGTTTTAGTGCTTGGAGTGGGGTGGGGGAGGGGGTCAATCCTGGTGGTGCTCAGGGGACCCTGGTGTTCCAGGGATCAAACTTGGGCCTCTTGCATACTCCAGTTCATTGAACTCTCTGGCTCTGCGCCAGAATCTGGCTCTTGAAGACGGCACTTTGGGCAGCTATAACCTTTCATTTGAGATGAAGCAGACCTCTTGGCCATTTTGGTTCATAGAACGTGATTACAAATTTGGAGGCAGACAGAGTTAAGCGCAAATTCCAACTCCCGTGGGCTACAAAGTGGACTAGGAAATAATATTTTGAGCACAGTTGTGCCAACTGGCTGACCACAGGGACATCCCGTTCTCAGAACATCTTGCTGCTTCAGGCAGGAGGAAACTCTGCCGACTGTGGAAAAAACGCATCAGAGAGCTAAAACGATTGTGCTGGGAAATGCTGCATTACCACCTGCAAGCAAAATGCATCTTCCCTCTGCTCCAAATGCTGTCTAATGCCTCCACCCTGCCGGGCAGCTCTCTCCCATCTCTGCACCTTCAGTGTTTCCAGTGAAGATGTTTTCTTACTTACCATTAGACACTTGCATAGACACTTTCATAGACTTTTTTTTTTTTTCTTTTAGGTCACACCTTGCAATGCTCAGTGTTATTCCTGGCTCTACACTCAGGAATTACTCCTGGCGGTGCTCAGGGGACCATATGGGATGCCGGGGGATCAAACCAGGGTGGGCCATGTGCAAGACAAACACCCTACCCGCTGGACTACCGTCGGCCCCTTCATAGACATTTTCATCCTCATGAATCTGACTAGACTACCCTACTTTCTACAACTATAATTCTGCCTTCTAGAATGGCGGGCTATTTTACATCTTTTAATTAGCTCTCTTTTTATTTATTTATTTATTTATTTTTGGCTGTGATGGTGCTTGAATGCTACTCCTAATTCTACGTTTTGGGCCTGCTCTGGGACGTGTTGGGGATTAAACCCAGGTCTTCCACATGCAAAGCATATTGTTCTAGCCCTTTGAATTGTCTCCTGGCCTGAACATATGTAAGTTTCTGTTTGATCACTTGAACAAACACTGCAATATACTGCTTATACCTTAAGATACTAGGAGGATCTGGTGATAATACCCCAGCCACTCCCTCAGATGTATTGAAGGATATTGTAGGCATAAGATGACATGCCTTGGGGCCAGAGTAATAGTCCAGTGGGTAGGGCGTTTGCCTTGCACATGGCCGGCACACGGGTTCAATCCCCCGGCATCCCATATGGTCCCCGAGCACTGCCAGGAGTAATTCCTGAGTGCAGAGCCAGGAGAAACCCCCTGAGCAATGCCAGGTGTGCCCCCCCCCCCCACAAAAAAAAAAAAAAAAAAAGATGACATGCCTTACAGACAGTGGCTGGCTAAAAGGCAAATTTGGAGGAGAGAAAGGTGGAATAAGTAATGTCAGGATATACACTATTACCAAAGGGGTACTTGTGCGTATTCCCGAAAGAGCAGAGGTATTAAAGTGGATGAGGAAAGGATTTCCAGTGTAAGAGCTGTTGGGCAGGTGAGGTTACAGAAGTCCAGGTTTGTGAACAGAGACTAGAAGAAAGGGCTTGAGTGGGGGAGGAGACTGAGTTTTATTTCTACTTGAGTCCAGGGTTCCATAAACTCAGGTCGATTATTAAGGGCTCTGGAGCCAGGTAACATCTATTCTGTCTGGCTACACTATTATAGTAACCCAGTAAAACCAAATTGGAATAAACACTACTAACAGCATTGGAGGAGGATACAGACGATGTTGCCTGCATGCAGGACTACCTCTCTGAAAGGGGAGTTCCAGTGAGTGCTTCTGATTTCAGCGCTGATTGCAGTTTTGATGAAGGAAAATAGTGTTTTCAGAGGCTCTCTCCTTGGTAAGCGCAAGAGATGGTTCTGGGCTCCTGCAGAGAGGGTGCTCAACTCCTACATTGGCTGAGTGTCTGCCTATGATCTATACACAGCCTCCTGAATGCCTTAACTCATCTCCGGTTACTTGTAGTACCCAAATACAATATAACTGTTATGTGAATCACTGTTACACTGTACTGTTAAGGGAATAATGAGGGAGGAAAAATGTCTGCACTCGTTTAATAGAGGCACTCAGCACAGCCTACCTCCAGAGTATTAATTTCCATCTGAGGTAGGTTGAACCAGTGGTTGGGTGAACCCGTGGATGAAGAAGACTGTACTAGCTCAGAGGTCTGTGATGACCCTAAAAGCTATCCTCAAGCGGTCTTTAAGACTAGTTATAAAAGTAACGGTCAAGCATGAATTATGGGATCCTTAGATGTACTTCCCACAAATAAGAGCAGGCAAACCCTTTGAAGCCTCAAAATCACAAATTTTCATCTCTCCGTGTGAATATAAATTTTACTAGGCATTATCTAAACCTACTTGTAGAATATTTTAAAACTTGTTTGAACAATCTGATGAAGCAGAATATTCCTCCTCTCACCTCAGCAATGGCATACACAACCTAAACAGAGGGAATCAGGGAGACTTTGCTACAGTCTGAGACACAGTCTGCAAATTGGAAGTGGGATTGCAATGCTAAGTGGTGGGGTGAAGTCAGTCCCTCCCTACCCCACCCCCACTCACCCCTTTAAAGGGCATCGAGAACACAAGTGCTTAGCTGTCCAGTGGGGTCTGGGCTCAGGGTCATGATGCTGTCCAAGAAGGAAGAGAGTTTCTCGGTTTACCCCCTCTCCGGCTGTGAAGCCAGTGCTCACTGCCTGGCCAGCTCAACCCCCTTTTAACTCCTCCATGGAGCAGCTTCTCTAACTGGTCTGGAGAACAGTTGCTTCTTGATTGGTGCCTACTGGGGCTGTGAGACAGAAAGGCATGAACACAAAGGGACACACACACACACACACACACAGACACAGACACAGACTGAGAGAAAATATGTTGCATTAAAAATGGACTCATCTGCCAAAATGCCAAAATATCACAATAAATCTACTGGCAAAAAAAGATAGCAAAATCAATAGTTGGAACATGAATCTGCTGCAGATGAAAGTAATTTTCTGGACAGGGAGATAAAGACATTTATTGATGCAGAAGCACACAGCTTGAATTAGCCTTTCCCTTCAGCTTACAGTGCACTATCCTGCTTAGTCTGCACAAAGCTTGTCTCTGTGTGTGTGTGTGTGTGTAAATAAAATCTGTCTGTGTGTCTGTGTCTGTGTGTGTGTGAGTAAATCCTGTTGGTGTGTCTGTGTGTGTGTGCATGTGTGAGTAAATCTTGTCGGTGTGGCTGTGTGCATGTGTCAGTGTGTGTGTATGTAAATCCTATCTGTGTGTTTGTGTCTCTGAGTAGTCTCTGTGTCTGTGTAAATGCTGAGTAAATCCTGTCTGTGTGTCTGTGTGCGTGTGTGAGTAAAGCCCATCTGTGTGTTTGTGTCTGTGTGCGTGTGTCAGTTTTATCTCCATACTTCATTTGCATCATCTATTTGCATTTTACTTTTCCTCCAAAAAGCAGCCATTAGAACTGGTCTTATGGATGCCTTTTGTTGCATGCATTTCCCCCTATTTCTGCAAACATTTTTTCTTTTTTGTTTTTCATTGAATCACCACGCAGTAGACCATTACAAAGCTGTTCATAATTGGGTTTCAGTCATACAGTGTTCCAACACCCATTCCTCTACCAGTGCACATTTCCTAACACCAATGTGCCCCTATTTTCCTCCGACCCACACCCCACAACCTGCCTCTACAGCTGGTAATTCGGTCTTTCTCACTTCTCTCTCTCCTTTTGCACATTGCATTTTGCAAAACAAGATATTGAAGGACTATCAAGTATATTCCTTCACCTGCTTTCCATACTCAGTTCTTGTCCAGCATTACTATGCTACTATTCCCAACTATTGTTGTCAAACTAGTTCCTTCTCTATCTTACTTAACTTATGCTCCCCACACCTTTGTGGTAGTTCCAACCCTTGACAAGTCCCTCTTGGTCCGTTTGCCTGGCCTTGGATATTAGTCTCATACTATTTTTTATATCCCATAAATGAATGCAGTCATTCTATATCCTTTTCCTTCTGACTAACTTCACTCAGCATGATACTCTCTAGGTCCATCCCTTTATAGGCAAATTTCGTGATGTCATTCTTCCTGCCCACTACATAGTAGAGTAGTTTACATAGTAGTGTAGATTACACTACATAGTAGTGTAATCTACACATTCCATTGTGTAGATGTACCATATTTTCTTTATCCAGTCTTATGTTCTCAGGCACTCAGGTTGTTTCCATATCCTAGCTATTGTGAATAGATAGATAGAAGTGCAGATGGTGTTTCTGGTCTGTGTTTTCAGGTCCCCAGGGTATATTCCTAGGAGTGGTATTGCTGGATCAAATGGGAGCTCAATTTCTTGTCTTTGGAGGAATGTCCATATTGTTTTCCAAAATGGCTGGACCAGTTGGCAATGAGTGAGAGTCCCTTTCTCCGGGCATATGCGCCAGCACTGATTGTGCTAGTTCTTTTGGATGTGTTCTGCAGACATTTCATATGCAGTTTTTTTCTCCATTGCACCCTGCAATATTCAGGGGCTACTCCCATTTGGGTATTCGGGGTGGGGATTGCTACATATAGTGCTTAGGAAGTACGTGGTCCCTGCCACATGCAAAGCATGCACTCCAGTCTTCTGAGCTATGCATCTCTTCGGTAATTAAAATATTCTTTTATGTATATTTTGTCTTTTTGGGCCACATCTGGTGGTGCTCCCGGACTATTCCCAACTTGGTGCTGAGGGTTGCTTCTGGCAGTGCCCAGGGGTCTAGAAAATGCCAGGGATAAACCCAGCATCAAAGAATGTGTTCCAGCCTGTTGAAATATCTCTCAAGCTCTTGTTTACATTGCTTTCTGTTTTGTTTTTGTTTGGGGACAAAACCTGTCTGTGCCTACGGCAGTGCTCAGGTACTGACCATATGTGGTGCCTGGGATCAAACCTGAAAGCTAAGCATACTCCCCTTTGTACTATCTCTCCATCCTTTATGGCTTTTTAAGTAATGAAGGTACTGTTGTGCCACAGATATCTGTCTTTTGCCAGTACTGCATTTTACATCTAACTCTTTTTTGCTATTTGCATATACAATTCTCAGTTTCTGAGATTTCTAACCACATTGTCCAGTGTGTGCCCCTATTTTGACCTGTTTCATTCTCTAAGTATTGAACAACTCACCTGCTTCCCACTCCCACTAACACAGTGCAGTGTTAGGGTGCTAGGGTTCCCACCCTCCAACATGTGATCTTAGGAGTCCATGAGCAATTTTTTTCTCCTAGCTCACAACAAACTACAAACATAATTTGAGGCGCTACACTGTATAATGTCCACTGTGCAGACTTCAGAAAAAGTACATTGAAGATATTCAGAGACTCATGAAAGTGGTTATTTTCTTTACAAGAAGTAAGATAATATGCAAGAAGGAGGCATAAGTAGCATCAGAATAGGTGGAGCAAAAAGACAATTTGAAATGGGAAATAGAGTCATTAAAACAAAAAATAGTGGTCACAAGGGAATAACTTCCAGACTGGACATAATTTTAAAGGACATTAGTGAACTGGAAGACAGTATAGAAAATTCACAGCAAACACAGCAGAGCAAGCCAAGGAGAGCAATGGGAAAGAACAGCGAAGTTCATGTGTGTGAATACACTCAAAAGCAATGGCGGCAAGGAGGAATCACACCTCCTCAAAGAGAAGACAGGTGAGATTTCTCTGAATTGATAGAAAACATAAACCCTTGAGCTAAAAACGCATACTGAGGAACTGAGTAGTAAGAACATCAATAAACCCACTCCTGGGGCTGGAGCGATAGCCCAGCGGGTAGGGTGTTTGCCTTGCACCTGGGCCGGCCCATGCTGGCCTGGGTTCGATCCCCGGCATCCCATATGGTCCTCTGAGCACTGCCAGGGAGTAATTCCTGAGTGCATAGCCAGGGGAAACCCCTGAGCATTGCCATTGTGACCCAAAAAAGCAAAAAAAAAAAAATCCACTCCTGACTCCTCACATCAACACTACACTACCTCCAGGAAAAGAGCCATGGACTAGCTTCGGTGGGGCTGACACAGGGAAAAACAAACCCAGCCCATGTTGCAGCCACTACACTAGGCTCTGGAAGAGCATGGAGGGAGGTGAGAGTCAACTTGAATTTAGTCCAACTTGACAAGTCAAAATGCTGGCTGACTTTTACTGAGAATGTGGAAAGATAGGTCTACAGCTGAATCTCAGCAAAACTATGTTCATGAAAAATGAACTAGTTCCAGAGGCCCCATTCACTCTCAATGGAACAGACATCTCTGAATGCAACAGTTAGGTCGAGTAGTCAACATGATGAACGACCTAAAACCTGAGCTGCGCAGGAGGAAGAGAGCAGCATGGAATGCCTTCAAAAGCATCAAAGAAATATCTAAAAAGACAAAGAACCTCCGGCTCCGGGCACATCTCTTCAACTCCACTGTTCTCCTTGCATTAACATATGCCTCCAGAGACCTGGGCCCTACGAAAGCAGGATGAGAATGCTATTCGGGTCTCCCAAAGAGGAATCGAAAGAGCTATGCTTGGAATATCACGCCTCACTCAAGTGAAAGAAGGAATCGGAGTTCCGACCTCTGTTGATGATCCAGAGTCAGGGGCGCTGTCTCGTTTGCCAAGGCAACGAAAATCAGATGGGCTGGACATGTAATGCGATTTGGAGCGACTGCTGGATTAGAGCCGTTACCGACTGGATCCCACTGGACGTCAAAAGATCATGTGGCCGCCCACCTACAAGATGGTCAGACTTCTTCACCAAGACTCTGTGCGAATGGTTTGAGGCTCTGTATTCCTGGAGCAACCAGATGCCATTGGACTACACTGGCACATGATAGGGTCAAATGGAAATATTACTGGTGCCCACTCGAGAAAATCTACGAATAACGGGATGTCAAGTGATCAAGTGGCAAGTCAACTTAAATTCGACTTGAATATATGACACATTTCACTTTATTGGTGAGCACAATAGAAAATTTTCTGATGGAAGAGAACAAAGAGTTTACTGTCACATGTGGCTCACATCTCCTTTGCCAAAAGGTCGCCACAGGGGAGATAGCCAAGGCGGAGGGTAAATGCAGGGACTCTGCAGCCACCTCTACCAGCTCACATGCCAGCTGGGGCCCTGACTATGCACAGTGTGCCTTGGTTTCCCTTACTGCGGAGCAGGACCAATAATGGTATCTGGGGTGTGGCATGAGTTAGATCACAGGTATATAAGTATTGTCTAACCATAAAATTAGTTATGATGATGAACAACAAAAGAAAGGAACATGGGGAATATGTGTACAGAAAAAGGAAGAGACAATAAAAAATAATACAATTAAGTAAAAATACTTAATTCTTGCCTTTAAAAACTTTGTGTACAAGTGAGTGAAAGCAAAAATGTGAAGCAATAAGAACAAGGTGGAGGTAAGATGAGGAATGTGGTGGGGGTGGGAGGAGTCAGGGGGTCTCAGAACACAGTCCAGCACTGGATATGATTGGGAGGTGGACACCCTTGGAATAACTACAGACACAGCAGAATTAATTCTAAGAGGATAAAAGAACAGACTCCAGTAGCCAAATCAATAAGAAGGATCTTAAACAAAGGCAGGGAGGAAGAGTTTGAGTTCTGAAAAAAATGGAATAATTTAGCAGAGCAGGACAGGTGGGAAAGGGAAGCCAAGAAGGCATGGGGAGAGGCTGAAGGGACACCGTGCGGGGGAAAGTTACACAGGCCTGTGACAGTGCGGGTGTGCACTGATGGGCACTCAAGCATGGAGGGTAGGTGCAGGGAAGGCCTGCTCAGCTGTTCGAGGGTTCCCGGAGGATGGAAGTGGGGTATTGGATGGGTAGGCCACAGTATGATGGGAGGAAGTCCTTTTCTTTTTGCTTTTGTTTTTGGAGGGTTACACCGGCAATGCTCAGGGGTTACTCCTGGCTCTGCACTCAGGAATTACTCCTGGCGGTGCTCGGGGGGACCATATGGGATGCCGGGGATCGAACCCGGGCGGGCAAGAGCTGGCGCGTGCAAGGCAAACGCCCTACCTGCTGGGCTATCGCTCTGGCCCTGGGAGGAAGTCCTTTAAGTGTGCATGATTTATAGTTCAAATAAAGTATGTGGTGTGTGTGTGTGTGTGTGTGTGTGTGTGTGTGTGTGTGTGTGTGTGTGTATGAAAAGAAATGAAGCTTTTTTTTATTAAGTGGGGGGACATACCAAGCAGTGCTCTGGAGGTTCCAGGGTCACTTCTGGGGATACTCAGACCAGCTGTATGATGTTGTTCAGGTGCAGCAGGGCTAGGGGCCTTCAGGGCCCCCTCAGCATGCTGGTTGGGTGGGGACACAACCTACAGTACTAATGATACAGCGGGAACTAAGGGGAAGAGTCCCTGGTTGCAGGTAGCTGGCCAGCTCCCCTGCTGGCTCCCTCTCCCTCCCTGAATTAGGTAGGGCGGCATATCCAGGCACAGGGCCTAGTACAAGCAAGGCCAGGCAAGGTCAGATACAGGCACGGGTCAGGCTCAGAGGCACAGGTTAAGGTAGGGATTGGATGCCCAGGATTACTCAGAGGATGCCCAGGTATTGGCAGAAGGTACCGAGCACAGGAGTTTCACCCATGTGCCAGGGTTGTGGTTGGAGACTAAGGAAAGCTGAGCAGGACAACAGGGACAGCTGGGGTACAGTTGGGAGGCCCAGCGGCAGGTATAGAGACAGGGACCTTGGCCACATGCATGTGGTGGTGGCAGAAGGCTGAGGAAGCTTACTCAGAACATAGAGAGCAGCATGGACAGGGAAGTTGTACACTGGACCAGGCAATGTTAGGAACGGCACCAGGAAGTTGTTCACGGGTGACAGAGAGGCCTAGACATTTGGGGAGGGACCTGGAATGATCTGTACGATAAACTAACTTCATTCATTCATTCATTCATTCATTCATTCATTCATTTGCTTTTTTGGGTCACACCCGGCGTGCCAGGATTATTCCTGGCTCTTTACTTAGGGATTACTCCTGGTGGTGCTCAGGGGACCATATGGGATGCCGAGGCTTGAACCTGGGTTGGCAGAGTGCAAGGCAAATGCCCCACCCGCTGGACTATTGCTGTGGCCCTTAAACTAACTTTCAATCTTCTGAGTTTTGTATGCAAATCTTTCACATAATTCTCAAGAACCCACCAGCACAAGAAGATCCACTTTCACGTTAACTCTAAGAATCAGACTTTGCCTATCCTTCCCCAAAAGAAAGCTACTGGGTGGCAGGAGGCCCTGCAGCATATCTGTTATGGTCCAGGAGGGGGCTTCAGAAGGGGAGAGCCAACTTGGAGCGTCTCACACAGCAGCAGGACCCTAAGTGTGTCTGGAGGAAGGAGGAGATTTTGAGAAGCCATGCTTTTGCTTTGGAGCTAGGGAAGACAGCCTCCTTCCTGGAGAAGGAGAAAGGTGTAGAAATACAGCATGTGGAAGGGACAAGTATTGGAGAGGCCCTTTCTTTTCAAATGATGTTAGGCACTCCAGAAGGCCAGAGTCTCCTTTCACTTAGCATAACAAACCTTATTTGATAACATGATTAACAGATCCAGAGAAGAATAAGGCCGTCCCTTCTAAAACACTTTTTAAGAGAAACACATTATAACGTGCCTTGATTTTCCCCCTCACAAGGAACCTTCTCAAGGGCTCCTCACCACCAAGCTTCTATCTTGTGGACAAGGATATGCCCTGTAATGGATGAGTATTTCAACTGGAGATGAAAACAGCAGCCTGGGGTCTGGGCTTTCTAGACAGCTCCATTCTTATCACCAGGACAGAACATGATCACATTTTGGGAAAATGTTCTTATTTATAAAAAATGACCAAGTTATCCTCTAGGAGTCCTGGCTTCTTTTCCTGAGGGATTTTCATTCTGGTTACTCAAGTAATAATAATAATCATGCAAGATTAGCGCATTCTGCTGGGCACAGGCATTTACCTATTGTATATGCTTAATTAAGCTGAGGAGCTTATTGATATCGCTATTCTAGTATGTGATACTGTTCCATAAACATATTGAGAAAATTAAGTAAATACTGACATTTGTGAAAAGCTTCAACAGACATGCAAGGAGATAAGCATAAAGAAAAATCTCAGTGCAGTCAGTCACCAGCACTTACTGAGCATCTCAGGGAGCTGAGAATGCATGACTGTGTTGGTCTATATTAAAAAAGACGCGATTTTTGGATGCTTAGAAGTTCATATTTAATCAAGGCAGTCATAAATGACTTCCAGAATGTCCCAGGAGGAGTAGCTGGAGATAACAGTTCTTTCCATGTGAAGATAAGGGCCTGGTCACTGCGGATGCCCTCTGAACCGTGTGGGGGTGGTCATGCAGAATGGCCTTGACTTCTGTCCTTATAGCCCCAGATATCATGCAGGGAACACTCCAGGGAGGTGTATTCTTCCTATTCCCAATCTCCTATGTGGATCTTAGAGGTTAGTTTGTACATGCCCCTTCCAGTGATGATGAAGGTAGAGAAGAGGGTTCACCGAAGGTTGTAAACTAAACCCCAAGCACTAAGATGTTTGCTTTGGCAATGTATACTGTTTTTTGGATGGATAAAATATGAAAGAGTGAGTTTTATACTGCTTTTTGATAAAAAATAACAAACTCATTCTGAGATAAAATTCGATTCTGTTCATTTAAAGTCATATAGAGAATTTTAAAAAATCAAGGAAAGAAACATGACTCAGTTAAGATCAGTCCAGGACCCAAAAGCCAAATAATGGAGACATAACTGCCTTATTCAGAGTTGGAGCTCCTTTTTGTTTTGGGTGTGGTGAGGGATGGGTGGTAGCTTCTAAATGTGCTCAGGAAGTCCTGGAGACCAGCTGGGTCAGGCACTTTGTTGCCTTGTGCTTCTTGGGCCTGGTAGTGTTGGGGGTCACAGGACCTTCCCAATAGTGCAGGGGTGAGGGAAGCATCCACTCCTATCAATGAATGAGGGCCTTGAAATACATCCCCAGCCCAATATTTGGTATTTTTTGATATAGATTTCAAATCAGAAGAGGCTGGAGATGAAAAAATAGACTTGTTAGTGAATTTGGAAATAAAAGACAAAAATCAAGTGGAAGTGGCTTAAGGTTTCAGCCTAAGAAACCTTAAGGTTTCAGCTTAAGAAACTTTCATCCATGGAAGCATGGATTTACTGAGTACAATGTAACTGCTACTTATTATTTGTGATCTTGGGCAATCTAATTCATTTAAGCTTCAGTTTCTTCACTAAAATAGGGTGAAGATACAGCTCAAAAATCCTATACGTACATGTTGTTTCTGGTTCAGTGGACCAGGTGATCTGTGTAAACCATGTGGGTTTGGTGTTCTGTTCTTGCAACTACATGTAGCAGGAGTTGGGAAATAATAGTGCGATTTGGGAGAATCATCTAATGAATCCAAAAGGGGGTTGACCCAAGAAAAGGAGCCAGCAGGAACACTGGACAGTGAGTGAGGTAAGGGTGGTGCCTGCAGAAATCATTCAACAGCAGCAAGGGCTCATTCTGTACAAGAAGTGATGGAAAGAAATAGAGAAATGAGAGAAATAGAGTGAACTGGGCCTGGAACAATGGAAGCATGGATTTACTGAGTACAGTGTAACTGCTGCTTACTATTTGTGCTAACAATTGTCGAGGGTACTAATGCCAACCTAGAACTGAGCATTAAATAGAGGCAAAAGATACACATGACAACCCTTTAATGTATGTTCTGTAATCCATAGTCTGGAGGGGAAGGAAAAGAGAAAGAGAGAGAAAGGGAAAGAAATAAAGAACCTGCCATGGAGGAGGGCTGGGGGAGGGGGAGGGAACCGGGGGACGTTGGTGGTGGGAGATGGACACTGGTGGAGGGTTGGTTGCTGGAACACTGTATGACCAAAACCCAAATATGAACTTTTTTAATTGTAAAAAAATTTAAAAAAACTATAAAAAACAATAAAAAAATCAAGGATGCTGTCTTGTTTGCCGAGATTATGAAAATTAGATGGGCTGGACATGTAATGAGATTTAGGGATGACTGCTGGACTAGAGCTGTTACCGACTGGATTCCATGGGACGTCAAAAGAACATGTGACCGCCCACCTACGAGATGGTCAGACTTCTTTGTCAAAAACATGAACTAATGGTTTGAGACTCTTTGTGTTCCTGGAGCAAGCAGATGCCATTGGGCTACACTTGCATGTGACAGGGACAAATGGAGACATTACTGGTGACTACTCAAGTAAATTGATGAAAAACAGGAAGATAAGTGATAAGTGATCCATCATTGGTGGGGAATGTCTATTGGTCCAGCCCTCTTGAAAAACAATATGGACATTCCTAAAAAAAACTAGATATTGGGCTTTCATTTGACCCAGTAATACCACTCCTGAGAATATACTCTGGAGACCCAAAAAAACACACAGCAGAAACACCATCTACATGTCTATATTCATAGCAGTACTATTCACAAAAGCCAGAATCTGGAAATAAGCTGAGTACCTGAGAACAGAAGACTGGATAAAAGAACCTATGGTACATCTACACAATGGAATACTATGCAGCTATCAGAAAAATGAAGTAATGAAATTTACCTGCAAACGGATGGGCAAGGAGATTATCATGCTGAGTGAAATCAGTCAGAAGAAAAAGGACAGATATAGAATGATTGAATTCATCTGTGGGATATAAATATATGCCAGTGTTCTACTAATTGTTAGAAACAGCAATGTCAGACTAGAACTGAGCACTGAATGTAGGCAAAGGGATATACATGATAAACCATAAATGTATGTATGGGAAGTCACAATGAGTAAGAGGAGAGAGAGAGGGAGAGAGAGAGAGAGTGTGCGAGAGAGAGAGAACATGCATGCACGTGAGAAAGAGAGAGAGAGAGAAAGTGCTGCTATAGAGGCAAGCTGGAGGAGGCAGGAGGGAATCAAGGTACATTGGTGGCGGGAAATGTGCACTGGTGTAGGGATGTGTGCTGGAATATTGTATGACTGAAACCCAGTCTGGAACAGCTTTGTAAATGTCTATCTCAAGGTGTTATGATAAAAAATTGACATTATAATATAAAAGTTTCTATTTCATTGTTTTCTGCTCTAGTTTTATTATTTCCTTTCTTCTTGGGGTTTCTTTTGTTTGTCTTTTTCTTGTTGTTTATGCTGTGTTTTAGTCACACCCTTTCTTGTTTCCTAAGAACTCTTGCATTACCATGACCTTCCCTCTGAGATTGCTTTTTCTGTGTCCCATGTTCTCTGCCAAGACATATCTTCATTCTTACTTGTTTTTAGGCATTTAAATTTCTTTTTCTGATTTCTTCTTTGAGCCATTGGTTGTTCAGTAGTAATTTAACATCCAAGTGTTTGAATCCCTGCCCCACCCATTTGTTTGTGACAAATTTATATTTTTAAAGCATCGTGGTCTGAGATGACAGTTTATATGACTTGTTTCTTTTTAGATTTTATGGACTATAGGACCCATTAGTGGGGCCGGAGTAAAAGCACAGTGGGTAGGGTGTGTGCCTTGCAGGTGACTGACCCAGGTTCTAGCCCCCGTATCCCATATGTTCTCCTGAGCAGAGCCAGGAGTAATTCTTGAGTGCAGAGCTAGGAGTTACCCCTGAGCATCACTGGGTGTAATCCAAAAAGACCAAAAAAAAAAAAAAAAAAAGAAAAGACCCGTGAGTATATACTAGAAGGGGAGAGGAAGAAGAATGTATAAGTTAGGAAAAGGAGATAAATATACATTAAAGGATAGAACTGGATTTTTGGTGATGACCTGACTGTAGTCTGTGCCCATGTTGATTTCAGTGATACACACCTGAAACTTACATATTGTGACAGTGCAATGCAGCACCAGCAGTGGTAAGAACAAAGGCTGGAGGGCAGAAGAAAGCTGCCTCATTACAGCGATTCCTAAAACCTCTATCATATTCAGGACAGAAGAAAGCAGCTCAATTACAGCGATTCCTAAAGTTTCTATCATATTCTCATATTCAGATGTGATGTAGCAGTTATGGCTTCCCTTTGTTCTCTTTTCTAAAAGCATGTTTCAGCCAAAATGAACAAGTTATCTTGGGCCCATATATGGAACTGAAGGGCCTCCATTCCCAGTATGGGTGGTAATATGTTCTTGTAAAGCCCAAACTCAGGGTTTCCCAAAGCAGAGCTGCAGTTCTTTGGAGGGAGTCACTTATGTTAGCTTTTATATGTTTTGGAGGCACACCCAGTAGTGCTCAAGGGACCCTGTTGTGCAAAACTTGAGTTCAGTCTATTGAGTTATCTTTCTGTTCTTTTCAGGTACAACTTTTCACTTCGATGGAACCCCAAACATAATCTCTGCCTTCTGATGACTCACCCTAATTTGCATTAGGAATAGTATTTTTTCTATTTCTTTATATAGCCAAATAGAATTGATTTCCATAATAGGAAGTAAACAACTTTTTAATAAGCTTGCTTAAAATGCTGGTGGTAATTGTCCTATTTTCAGAGGATGACATGATTCCTACCGTCAGCATTTTTTCTTTTTTGTTTTGGTCCACAAACAGTGGTGCTCAGGGTTTACTCCAGGCTCTGCACTCAGGAAATACTCCTGGCAGTGTATAGAGGACCACACGGGGTGCAGGGATCAAACCCAGGTTGACTAAGCTCCCTACACACTGTAGTATAGCTCTAGCCCCTTCCCTCACCTTTTTATGTTTTCTTTCAGAAGGTAGCACTAGAGCTCTTTTCCTTTCTCTTGTTCCTGACTAAGCATTATCAGAAAGGAGAAGGAAAGTAAGAATGAGGTAGATGAATGTGCCAGCTACTATCAGTGGGCGCTTCACAGGAATAGGACATACTTCAAGGTGATACTGCCACTTCACTCACCCTTTGTGAACCAGAGTCCAAAACACATGAAATGCTAGTTCATAGGGCTCCAGTTTCAATATAGAGTCCAGGGTATAGATGCAGTCAGTAACTGGGGCAGAGGGTAAGTGGAGAACAAAGAAACCAGAGTTTAGGTCTAGAATAAAGAGAGCAAAGCAGATTGCAAAACCAGGAGGGAGGTTCTTGCAATGAAGCTTTTCAAGAGATGATGAAATCTGAAGAGGGAAGGTCCCAGAACCCGAGAAGGGCAAGTTTTTATTCGTCAAAACGCTTTGTTTCTTTGTCTTTGGAAAGTCAGCACCTCCAAGTGATTGTATTAGGAAGGCACTGAGCACACAGAGAGAAGACAGACAAGAAATCGGTGCGCTATGCAAAGAAAGACTCAAGCTTCCTATTGAAACTCTGTACAACAAAGAGCCTCACAAAATGTCAGAGCGTAAAGGAATGGTAAATGGAAGTCAAACCCAGAGAAACCAAGCTGGCTCACTGAAGATATGGATGAGATGTGGTTAGATGTTCTGGAGAGGTGTTCACTTCAGTACTGGTTTTAGCCTGTGTGTGCGTGTGTGTGTGAGTTTAAGAATATTTGTAGGGTATTTCATAGGTTTATATGCTGCACTTAGTCTTGTTTTTCATATTATGACGTAGTTATCAATTAAGGTTTCTTCTATCCAAGTGACACCACGTCAATGGGGCTTGAGACGGATGAACAGTAGAGCTCCATCTGTTACACATGAGAAGCTGTGGCAGCGTGATAGAGCACCCTCACATTCAGCAGAAGAGGCTCTTCTCCATCTCGTGGGAACTTTAGGCAGCTGCTGGTTCCAGTTCCCTAATGGGTGCCAATAGGGGAGCAGCCTTCACATTCTTTGGACTTGGGAAATCAAATTATCTATCTATCTCATCTATCTACACACTCACTACTTCTCATCTCATCTACACCATCTACATCTACCCTTCTATCTATCTATCTTCTATCTATCTATCTATCTATCTATCTATCTATCTATCTATCTATCTATTTGCCCTTCAAATTTTATGACACCACTTTTAGACATACAATTGCAAGATGCTCATGTCGAAGTTTTGGTTCTACAGTGTTCCAACACCCATCCCTCCACCCAAACCCATCTCCCATCACCAATGCCCCCCACCCCCCCCACACCTCAACTGCTTGGCGGATTCTGTATATCTTTTCTCTCCTCTCTATCTCTCCCTCCCGCCTACCTTTCCTACACATCGTAGAATGCAGTACATTAAAGAACATAACTGTTTCCACTAGTTTGATGGACCGCACGGCAGCCGTGTGACTTAGGGGCCTCATGGTCAGCGTCCAGACAGTGAATATGGCAGCTAATGTGGTGGGGCGAGTCTCATCTGGCTGCTTCCGGGACCCCCCAGAGGTGATGGGCGCACTCCCAAAACCAATCTGTCCACTTGGGGACCCCATGGTCAGCTGAACCTGGGGAGAGCCGAGTTCCAGCTTCCCCAGCCGCGTCTGGGGCCCGGCATCCTATGGAAATTAAATTTTTTTTTTTTTTTTGCGTTAAGAGCAGCTTCTGGTTTTCTATGGGAGAGCCTGGATATTATCTTTGAGGCAAGCAGAGTACTGTCAGAGATAATCTAATCATTTAATGGAGCATTTGAGTTGGTACAGGTAAGGTTAAGCTCCCCATTCATGGAATAGCTTTAGAGATGAAATAAACCGATGCAAGTGCTTCAGGGCAAGAGTTTGGTGGTTTGTGCTCAGAAATACCAACTGGTGTTCCCTTTTCCTTTATTGCTACTGTTGTTGTGATGAATGGAGGTCATACATATTTGGTGGCGGTACTTGTACACCTGGCTGCACCTCACTGGGGAGCAACTTGTCTTAGTGTGGTTACACACGTTGTGGTGTAGGTATTGCTGGGGGTGTTGTTGTGCTCATATATGTGCTCACTCAAGGTCATGCTTCTTACTGAAGTGTATGCCTGGATGTGCTCTAGTGATGACACACTCTGTTGTGGTACACATGTGACAGCAGGGATCAAACTCAAGGCCTCAAGATGGCAAATCAGGTGCTTTTAGCTACTGAGTCACCACCCCACTCCCCAAGTCACATACACACCAAAAACTGAAAAAATAAAAATCCTACCTGATATTTCTTTTTTTTTAACTTTTAAAAATTTAATTTAATTTTATTATACCACCGTGAGACATACAATTACAATGCTGTTCACGATTGGGTTTCAGTCATAGAGTGTTACAGCACCCATCCTTCCACCAGTGCACATTTTCCTCCACCAATATCTCCTGATTCCCTCCCCCACCCTAGCCTCCCTCTAGGGCAGACTGTTTTCCTCTCTCTCCTCCCTCCCTCCCTCCCTCTCTCTCTCTCCTTTCTATTACGCATTGTGGTTTGCAATATATACATTTATGGATTATCATGTATATCCCTTTGCCTACATTCAATGCTCAGTTCTAGTCCTGTGTTACCATTTCTAACAATTATTAACACACTGGTACCTTCTCTATCTTTCCTAACTTCTGACTCCCATACACTTGTTGCAAATTCCAAACACTGACAAGTCCTCCTGGTCCATGTTTTACCTGGCCTTGGATATTAGTATCATGCTTTTTTTGTATTCCACAAATGAATGCAGTTATTCTATATCTGTCCCTTTCCTTCTGACTAATTTGACTCAGCATTTCACTATCCATGTCCATCAATTTATAGGATCTATTTATTTCAGATACCAGATTTCCCCCTCAAACCCCCTGCATTCCACGGACCACAAGAGCGACTTCTCGACCCGAGTCCACCATCCCGATAGAGCCTCAGAAGAACCGAGAGAAACCCCCCCACACCTTGCTGGAAGCGATCTTCACCATCCACACTCCGAAGCTCGTAAGATCTCCACCCCAAGAGATTAAGCCAGTCTCCAGCCCGGCTTGTCAGAAACCCAGCCTACAAGGACCCACCCTTCAGAGACCCGCCCTTCAGAGGAGAGTATTTCAAGCCCAGCAATGCTTGAGCCACAGACAAAGATACACCCAGCAGAGCAGATACCAGCTTTCCCGTTGCGCATGGCCACTGTGTGGCGGCATGATTTACCTCCAAATTACCATGAATATTCTAACCACCCCTCTGAGAGAGCCCCACAAGGTAATGAGAGAATAGCACCCACACAGCAGAGCCTGACAAGCTGTCGGATGCATGTTCGATATGCCAAAACCAGTAACAAAAATGTTTATTTTCCTGACCCTGAAAGAGCCCCTTAACATGGCAGCAGTAAGAAAGGCGAACTCTACCCAGCAGACCAGACTATCAAAGCCCAGGATCATCAACAGCCACCTGCAGCAGATTTTTTTTTTCAATCCGGCCCAGGTATGCTGAACCAGAGACTCTCAGACATGGGGCAGAGATGCTACTTGCTCTCCCTGTTGCCCAGCTGCTCGTGAGGCACCCGGGAGGCATGGCGAGTTCTAGCCCTGGCCTGCCACCCCAGCACAACCTCATAACAAGCCAGACCACCCTCCCCTACTCCATGGGGCCCGCCATTTTCCACATCCGATTTCCCTCTCCTCACAACTCCACCCAGCAGACCAGACTATCACAGCCCGGATCATCAACAGCCACCCTGCAGCAGTTTTTTTCAATCCGGCCCAGGTATGCTGAACCAGAGACTCACAGACATGGAGCAGACCTGCTACTTGCTCTCCCTGTGCCCAGCTGCTCGTGAGGTGCCTGGGAGGCATGATGGGTTCTTGCCCTGGCCTGCCACCCCAGCAGAGCCTCACAACAAGCCAGACCACCCTCCCCTACTCCATGGGGCCCCCCATTTTCCACATCTGGACTTCCCTCTCCTCACAACTCCACCCAGCAGACCAGACTATCACAGCCCGGATCATCGACAGCCACCCTGCAGCAGTTTTTTTTTCAATCCGGCCCAGGTATGCTGAACCAGAGACTCTCAGACATGGGACAGAGCTGCTACTTGCTCTTCCTGTGCCCAGCTGCGTCGTGAGGCACCCGGGAGGCATGGCGGGTTCTAGCCCTGGCCTGCCACCCAAGCAGAACCTCACAACAAGCCAGACCACCCTCCCCTACTCCATGGGGCCCGCCATTTTCCACATCCGGACTTCTCTCTCATCACAACTCCACCCAGCAGACCAGACTATCACAGCCCGGATCATCGACAGCCACCCTGCAGCAGTTTTTTTTTTCAATCCGGCCCAGGTATGCTGAACCAGAGACTCTCAGACATGGGGCAGAGCTGCTACTTGCTCTCCCTGTGCCAGGCTGCTCGTGAGGCACCCTGGGAGGCATGGCGGGTTCTAGCCCTGGCCTGCCACCCCAGCAGAACCTCACAACAAGCCAGACCACCCTCTCCCTACTCCATGGGGCCCGCCATTTTCCACATCCGGACTTCCTTTCCATCACAACTCCACCCAGCAGACCAGACTATCACAGCCCGGATCATCGACAGCCACCCTGCAGCAGTTTTTTTTTCAATCCGGCCCAGGTATGCTGAACCAGAGACTCTCAGACATGGGGCAGAGCTGCACCTTGCTCTCCCTGTGCCCAGCTGCTCGTGAGGTGCCCGGGAGGCATGGCGGGTTCTAGCCCTGGCCTGCCACCCCAGCAGAGCCTCACAACAAGCCCAGACCACCCTCCCCTACTCCATGGGGCCCGCCATTTTCCACATCCGGACTTCCCTCTCATCACAACTCCACCCAGCAGACCAGACTATCACAGCCCGGATCATCGACAGCCACCCTGCAGCAGTTTTTTTTTCAATTCCGGCCCAGGTATGCTGAACCAGAGACTCTCAGACATGGGGCAGAGCTGCTTCTTGCTCTCCCTGTGCCCAGCTGCTCGTGAGGCGCCCGGGAGGCATGGCGGGATCTAGCCCTGGCCTGCCACCCCAGCAGAACCTCACAACAAGCCAGACCACCCTCCCTACTCCATGGGGCCCACCATTTTCCACATCTCGACTTCCTCTCCATCACAACTCCACCCAGCAGACCAGACTATCACAGCCCGGATCATCGACAGCCACCCTGCAGCATTTTTTTTTTCAATCCGGCCCAGGTATGCTGAACCAGAGACTCTCAGACATGGGGCAGAGCTGCTACTTGCTCTCCCTGTGCCCAGCTGCTCGTGAGGCGCCTGGGAGGCATGGCGGGTTCTAGCCCTGGCCTGCCACCCCAGCAGAACCTCACAACAAGCCAGACCACCCTCCCCTACTCCATGGGGCCCGCCATTTTCCACATCCTGACTTCCCTCTCATCACAACTCCACCCAGCAGACCAGACTATCACAGCCCGGATCATCGACAGCCACCCTGCAGCAGTTTTTTTTTCAATCCGGCCCAGGTATGCTGAACCAGAGACTCTCAGACATGGGGCAGAGCTGCTCCTTGCTCTCCCTGTGCCCAGCTGCTCGTGAGGTGCCCGGGAGGCATGGCGGTGTCTAGCCCTGGCCTGCCACCCCAGCAGAACCTCACAACAAGCCAGACCACCCTTCCTCTACTCCATGGGGCCCGCCATTTTCCACATCCGGACTTCCCTCTCATCACAACTCCACCCAGCAGACCAGACTATCACAGCCCGGATCATCAACAGCCACCCTGCAGCAGTTTTTTTTTCAATCCGGCCCAGGTATGCTGAACCAGAGACTCTCAGACATGGGGCAGAGCTGCGCCTTGCTCTCCCTGTGCCCAGCTGCTCGTGAGGCGCCAGGGAGGCATGGCGGGTTCTAGCCCTGGCCTGCCACCCCAGCAGAACCTCACAACAAGCCAGACCAACCCTCCCTACTCCATGGGGCCCGCCATTTTCCACATCCGGACTTCCCTCTCATCACAACTCCACCCAGCAGACCAGACTATCACAGCCCGGATCATCAACAGCCACCCTGCAGCAGTTTTTTTTTTCAATCCGGCCCAGGTACGCTGAACCAGAGACTCTCAGACATGGGGCAGAGCTGCTACTTGCTCTCCCTGTGCCCAGCTGCTCGTGAGGCACCCGGGAGGCATGGCGGGTTCTAGCCCTGGCCTGCCACCCCAGCAGAACCTCACAACAAGCCAGACCACCTTCTCTACTCCATGGGGCCCGCCATTTTCCACATCCGACTTCCCTCTCGTCACAACTCCACCCAGCAGACCAGACTATCACAGCCCGATCATCAACAGCCACCCTGCAGCAGTTTTTTTTTTTCAATCCGGCCCAGGTATGCTGAAACAGAGACTCTCAGACATGGGGCAGAGCTGCTCCTTGCTCTCCCTGTGCCCAGCTGCTCGTGAGGCACCTGGGAGGCATGGCGGGTTCTAGCCCTGGCCTGCCACCCCAGCAGAACCTCACAACAAGCCAGACCACCCTCCCCTACTCCATGGGGCCCGCCATTTTCCACATCCCGACTTCCCCTCATCACAACTCCACCCAGCAGACCAGACTATCACAGCCCGGATCATCAACAGCCACCCTGCAGCAGTTTTTTTTTCAATCCGGCCCAGGTATGCTGAACCAGAGACTCTCAGACATGGGGCAGAGCTGCTACTTGCTCTCCCTGTGCCCAGCTGCTCGTGAGGCGCCTGGGAGGCATGGCGGGTTCTAGCCCTGGCCTGCCACCCCAGCTGAACCTCACAACAAGCCAGACCAGCCTCCCCTACTCCATGGGGCCCGCCATTTTCCACATCCGGACTTCCCTCTCATCACAACTCCACCCAGCAGACCAGACTATCACAGCCCGGATCATCGACAGCCACCCTGCAGCAGTTTTTTTTTCAATCCGGCCCAGGTATGCTGAACCAGAGACTCTCAGACATGGGGCAGAGCTGCTCCTTGCTCTCCCTGTGCCCAGCTGCTCGTGAGGCACCCGGGAGGCATGGCGGGTTCTAGCCCTGGCCTGCCACCCCAGCTGAACCTCACAACAAGCCAGACCACCCTCCCCTACTCCGTGGGCCCGCCATTTTCCACATCCTGACTTCCCTCTCCTCACAACTCCACCCAGCAGACCAGACTATCACAGCCCGGATCATCGACAGCCACCCTGCAGCAGTGTTTTTTTTCAATCCGGCCCAGGTATGCTGAACCAGAGACTCTCAGACATGGGGCAGAGCTGCTCCTTGCTCTCCCTGTGCCCAGCTGCTTGTGAGGCGCCTGGGAGGCATGGCGGGTTCTAGCCCTGGCCTGCCACCCCAGCAGAGACTCACAACAAGCCAGACCACCCTCCCCTACTCCATGGGGCCCGCCATTTTCCACATCCGGACCTCCCATCCATCAACTCCACCCAGCAGACCAGACTATCACAGCCCGGATCATCGACAGCCACCCTGCAGCAGTTTTTTTTTCAATCCGGCCCAGGTATGCTGAACCAGAGACTCTCAGACATGGGGCAGAGCTGCTACTTGCTCTCCCTGTGCCCAGCTGCTCGTGAGGTGCCCGGGAGGCATGGTGGGTTCTAGCCCTGGCCTGCCACCCCAGCAGAGCCTCACAACAAGCCAGACCACCCTCCCCTACTCCATGGGGCCCGCCATTTTCCACATCCGGACTTCCCTTCCATCACAACTCCACCCAGCAGACCAGACTATCACAGCCCGGATCATCGACAGCCACCCTGCAGCAGTTTTTTTTCAATCCGGCCCAGGTATGCTAAACCAGAGACTCTCAGACATGGGGCAGAGCTGCTACTTGCTCTCCCTGTGCCCAGCTGCTCGTGAGGTGCCTGGGAGGCATGGCGGGTTCTAGCCCTGGCCTGCCACCCCAGCAGAGCCTCACAACAAGCCAGACCACCTCTCCCCTACTCCATGGGGCCCGCCATTTTCCACATCTGGACTTCCCTCTCATCACAACTCCACCCAGCAGACCAGACTATCACAGCCCGGATCATCGACAGCCACCCTGCAGCAGTTTTTTTTTTCAATCCGGCCCAGGTATGCTGAACCAGAGACTCTCAGACATGGGGCAGAGCTGCTACTTGCTCTCCCTGTGCCCAGCTGCTCGTGAGGCACCCGGGAGGCATGGTGGGGTTCTAGCCCTGGCCTGCCACCCCAGCAGAGCCACACAACAAGCCAGGACCACCTTCCGCTACTCCATGGGGCCCGCCATTTTCCACATCCGGACTTCCCATCTCATCACAACTCCACCCAGCAGACCAGACTATCACAGCCCGGATCATCAACAGCCACCCTGCAGCAGTTTTTTTTTCAATCCGGCCCAGGTATGCTGAACCAGAGACTCTCAGACATGGGGCAGAGCTGCTCCTTGCTCTCTCCTGTGCCCAGCTGCTCGTGAGGCACCCGGGAGGCATGGTGGGTTCTAGCCCTGGCCTGCCACCCCAGCTGAACCTCACAACAAGCCAGACCACCTTCCCCTACTCCATGGGGCCCGCCACTTTTTCCACATCCAGACTTCCCTCTCGTCACAACTCCACCCAGCAGACCAGACTATCACAGCCCGGATCATCAACAGCCACCCTGCAGCAGTTTTTTTTTTTCAATCCGGCCCAGGTATGCTGAACAGAGACTCTCAGACATGGGGCAGAGCTGCTACTTGCTCTCCCTGTGCCCAGCTGCTCGTGAGGCGCCCGGGAGGCATGGCGGGTTCTAGCCCTGGCCTGCCACCCCAGCAGATCCCTCACAACAAGCCAGACCACCCCTTCCCTACTCCATGGGGCCCGCCATTTTCCACAACCGGACTTCCCTCTCGTCACAACTCCACCCAGCAAACCAGACTATCAAAGCCCGGATCATCAACAGCCACCCTGCAGCAGTTTTTTTTTTCAATCCGGCCCAGGTATGCTGAACCAGAGACTCTCAGACATGGGGCAGAGCTGCTACTTGCTCTCCCTGTGCCCAGCTGCTCGTGAGGCGCCCGGGAGGCATGGTCGGGTTCTAGCCCTGGCCTGCCACCCCAGCAGAACCTCACAACAAGCCAGACCACCCTCCCCTACTCCATGGGGCCCGCCATTTTCCACATCCGGACTTCCCTACCATCACAACTCCACCCAGCAGACCAGACTATTACAGCCCGGATCATCGACAGCCACCCTGCAGCAGTGTTTTTTTTCAATCCGGCCCAGGTATGCTGAACCAGAGACTCTCAGACATGGGGCAGAGCTGCTACTTGCTCTCCCTGTGCCCAGCTGCTCGTGAGATGCCTGGGAGGCATGGCGGGTTCTAGCCCTGGCCTGCCACCCCAGCAGAGCCTCACAACAAACCAGACCACCCTCCCCTACTCCATGGGGCCCGCCATTTTCCACATCTGGACTCCCATCTCATCACAACTCCACCCAGCAGACCAGACTATCACAGCCCGGATCATCGACAGCCACCCTGCAGCAGTTTTTTTTTCAATTCGGCCCAGGTATGCTGAACCAGAGACTCTCAGACAGGGGGCAGAGCTGCTCCATGCTCTCCCTGTGCCCAGCTGCTCGTGAGGCGCCGGGAGGCATGGCGGGTTGCTAGCCCTGGCCTGCCACCCCAGCAGAACCTCACAACAAGCCAGACCACCCTCCCTACTCCATGGGGCCCGCCATTTTCCACATCCGGACTTCCCTCTCATCACAACTCCACCCAGCAGACCAGACTATCACAGCCCGGATCATCGACAGCCACCCTGCAGCAGTTTTTTTTTCAATCCGGCCCAGGTATGCTGAACCAGAGACTCTCAGACATGGGGCAGAGGTGCTACTTGCTCTCCCTGTGCCCAGCTGATCGTGAGGCACCCTGGAGGCATGGCGGGTTCTAGCCCTGGCCTGCCACCCCAGCAGAACCTCACAACAAGCCAGACAACCTTCCCCTACTCCATGGGCCCACTATTTTCCACATCCGGACTTCCCTCTCATCACATCTCCACCCAGCAGACCAGACTATCACAGCCTGGATCATCGACAGCCACCCTGTAGCAGTTTTTTTTTTTTAAATCCGGCCCAGGTATGCTGAACCAGAGACTCTCAGACATGGGGCAGAGGTGCTCCTTGCTCTCCCTGTGCCCAGCTGCTTGTGAGGTGCCCGGGAGGCATGGTGGGTTCTAGCCCTGGCCTGCCACCCCAGCAGAGCCTCACAACAAGCCAGACCACCCTCCCCTACTCCATGGGGCCCGCCATTTTCCACATCCGGACTTCCTTCATCGACAACTTCACCCAGCAGACTAGACTATCACAGCCCGGAACATGGACAGCCACCCTGCAGCAGATTTTTTTTCAATCCGGCCCAGGTATGCTGAACCAGAGACTCTCAGACAGGGGGCAGAGCTGCTACTTGCTCTCCCTGTGCCCAGCTGCTCCTGAGGCGCCCGGGAGGCATGGCGGGTTCTAGCCCTGGCCTGCCACCCCAGCAGTACCTCACAACAAGCCAGACCACCCTCCCCTACTCCAGTGGGCCCGCCATTTTCGACATCCTGATTTCCCTCTCCTCACAACTCCACCCAGCAGACCAGACTATCACAGCCCGGATCATTGACAGCCACCCTGCAGCAGTTTTTTTTTCAATCCGCCCAGGTATGCTGAACCAGAGACTCTCAGATATGGGGCAGAGCTGCTACTTTCTCTCCCTGTGCCCCGCTGCTCGGTGAGGCACCTGGGAGGCATAGCGGGTTCTAGCCCTGGCCTGCCACCCCAGCAGAGACTCACAACAAGCCAGACCACCCTCCCCTACTCCATGAGGCCTGCCATTTTCCACATCCGACTTCCCTTCCATCACAACTCCACACAGTAGACCAGACTATCACAGCCCGGATCATCAAGAGCCACCCTGCAGCAGTTTTTTTTCAATTCGGCCCAGGTATGCTGAACCAAAGACTCTCAGACATGGGACAGAGATGGGACTTCCTCTCCCTGTGCCCAGCTGCTCATGAGGCGCCTGGGAGGCATGGTGGGTTCTAGCCCTGGCCTGCCACCCCGGAGAGCCTCAAAACAAGCCAGACCACCCTCCCCTCTCCATGGGGCCCGCCATTTTCCATATCTGGACTTCCCTCTCATCACAACTCCACCCAGCAGACCAGACTATCATAGTCCGGCACGCGGCCACTAGCGGTCTCATGGTTCATCAATAAATGCTTTATTTAGAGGTGACTACCACAGTATGCCACCCACATGGCAAGCCTGGGAAGCTATTCATGTAGTATTTGATATGCCTATTACCAGTAACATTTATATTTGGTCATTCCCGTGACCTAATATAATTGTTTAAGGCTCTTTATATTCCTGGAGTAAGCGGATGCCTTTGGGTTCTACTAGCATGATACAGCGCATATGGAGATATTACTGGTGCCCGCTCTAGCAAATGGATGATTAATGGGAAGATAGTGATAGTCAAGAAAGGTAAACAAGCAGTGCCTGATAAAATTTCATGGCCAAGCTAGGCTGCCAAAACGAAGAAGGACTAAAACGACTGTCTGTACTTTCAATGCATATATGCTGGTATCGGAAGCATATATCAAGGATCTGATTGTGCAAGTGCAAAAGATCAAGTACATCATTGGTCTGACTGAGACAAGGAGGCACCAGTTGCATCACGCTGTATTTGACAGTGGAGAAGAATTGTTCCTTGGAACATGCAACGAAAGAGGCATCAGTGCAGTTGGTGTCCTTGGCAACACGAACAAGGCCATCAATATTGATTCATTTGAATGCCTAACAAACCGGATAGGACTATTACACTTGAAGAGATGTGGCCCACTACCAGCAATTTCTATCTTCGTTGTCTATGCACCAACATCCACATACAAGGAAGATGAACTTGAGAAATTCTACATGGAACTGGAGGATTTCTATCAACAAGATCACACCTTCTACAAGATCATAGTCAGTGATTTTAATGCCAAGATAGGACCGAGAAGACCGGCCGAAGATCTCTACATCGGGACCCATGGCTAGAATGGAATGAACAGGGTGAGAGACTGTCTGAGTTCATCATGTCCACCAAGACCATTCATGGGAACTCACAGTTCCAGAAGGCTGAAGCAAAACGTTGGACATGGGAATCTCCTGGTGGACAGTTCCACAATAAAATTGACCATGTCATCTTCAATCGACGGTTTTGTCTGACCGATGTTGCTGTCGCCCCAAATTCCAAACAGTATCAGACCACCCTCTCCTTCTTGCAAAATTCTACTTCCGCAAAGGGGAGAAAAGGCTGCAAAGTTTAAGAAGAGAACTCCCCAGAATGACCACCAAATGGGAACTCTTTGGCACCATTGCAGCAACATGGGAAGATACCATCATTGACAACATCGCTGAAGAATACAACCAACTGGTTCAGCAACTCCATGATTGTGTGAAGAATGCCGAGAGAGAGAAAGACACAAAAAGGACGCTTGTCTTCAGAAATTCTTTTTTTTTTTTTTTAACATTTTATTATACCACCGTGAGATATACAATTACAACGTTGTTCACGCTTGGGGGTTTCGGTCACACAGTGTTCCAGCACCCCGCCTCCACCAGTGCCCCTCAGCCACCACCCATGTCCCCAATTCCCTCCCCCCCCACATCCCGCCTAAATGGCAGGCTCTTTATCTCCTCTCCTCTCCTTCTCTCTCTCCTCCTTCTCCCACACATTGTGGGTTGCACTACGCATACACTTAGACGCCATCATTTGCATTTTTTGTCTGTCTTTAATGCTCAGTTCTATGTTAGCATCAGAACTTTAGACATTTATTCACTCATGTTCCTTTCTCTATCTAAACCAACCTCTGACTCCCACACGCTTGTGGTAATTTCCACTTTTGGTAAGATCACCTAGTATATTTATGCCATGCAAATAAATGCAGTCATTCTATGTCTCTCCCTTTCCTTCTGACTAATTTCACTCAACATGATTCTTTCCATATCCATCCATTTATAGCAAAAATTTCATAACTTCATTTTTTTCTGACAGCTGCATAGTATTCCATTGTGTAGATGTACCACAGTTTCTTTATCCAGTCATCAGTTTTCGGGCATACTGGTTGTTTCCAGGTTTTGGCTATTGTGAACAGTGCTGCTATGAAAATAAAAGTGCGGATTGTGTTTCCGCTGTGCGTTTTGGCTTTCCAGGGTATATTCCCAGGAGGCGGTATGGCTGGGTCAAAGGGGAGCTCAATTTCTAGTCTTTGGAGGAATGTCCATATTGTTTTCCAGAAAGGTTGTACAAGTCGACATTCCCACCAACAGTGTATGAGAGTCCCCTTTTCCCCACATCCACGCCAGCACTTGTTGCTTTTACCCTTTTGGATATGGGCCATTCTCTGTGGTGTGAGGTGATATCTCATTGTTGTTTTGATTTGCATCTCTCTGATGATTAGTGATGATGAGCATTTTTTTCATATGCCTTTTGGCCATTCGGATTTCTTCCTTGTCAAAGTTTCTGTTCATCTCCTCTCCCCATTTTCTAATGGGGTTGGCTGTTTTTTTCTTATATAGCTGTACCAGTGCCTGATATATCCTGGATATTAACCCCTTATCAGATGGGTATTGGGTGAATATTCTTTCCCATTCCGTCGACTGTCTTTCTATCTTGGTCACTGTTTCTTTCGAGGTGCAGAAGCTCTTCAGTTTCATGTAGTCCCATATATTTATATTTTCTTCTAGTTGCTTTGTTAATGGTGCTTCACCTTTGAAGATGTCTTTAGCATCGATGTCGTGGAGGGTTTTTCCTATATTTTCTTCAACATACTTTATGGATTCAGGTCTGACATTGAGATCTTTAATCCATTTTGAACTGATTTTTTGTGCAAGGTGTTAGACACAGGTCCAAATTCATTTTTTTACATGTAGCTGTCCAGTTTTCCCAGCACCACTTGTTGATCTTCAGAAATTCTTGAGCTCATTCGCCAACGTGGCAAGGCGCAAGCCTCAGGAGACCAAATGCTAACATCCAAGCTTGCTAAACGGTGCAGAGAAGCAATAAAAGAAGACCTCAAAAACAGAAGAGCAGAAATACTGGAAGATGTGGCAGAAGCTGGGAAAAAGCATCCTCCGCCCCCTGCCTGTCCTTTGCCAACTATAAAACCAAGATGACTGCCCTCCTACGCCCTGATGGATCTATCACATCTTCCAGAAAGGCAATGGAGAAGATTATCCAGGACTTCTACTCAAATCTCTTTGATAGCCACATCCACCTGCCCACATACCAAATTCCACAAGATGGTTATGTCATTCCCAATGTTCTCCCTTCTGAAATCAGACATGCTATCTCGTTGGTAAAGAAGGGAACAGCACCAGGCCCAGACAAAGTCAGACCCGAACACCTAATGAATCTGCCATTGGTACTCATCAATACCCTAGCTCGGCTCTTCACATGCTACCTGTCCGAATGCAAGGTGCCCTCCCAATGGAAAACCAGCCGGACAGTTCTACTGTTCAAGAAGGGAGACATTTCCGACATTGACAACTATCGCTCCATATTCCTGTTGTCTGTCATCTACAACTGTTTACACAAGTCATCCTGAACAGCATTGGCAGAACACTAGATGAACACAAGTGAGAGAGGGAATCGGAGTTCCGACCTCCATGGCTATTCCAGATCAGGGACGCTGTCTCGTTTGCCAAGGCTCAAAATCAGATGGGCTGGACATGTAATGCGATTTGGAGATGACCGCTGGACTAGAGCTGTTACCGACTGGATCCCACGGGATGTCAAACGATCACGTGGCCGCCCACCCACAAGGTGGTCAGACTTCTTCGTCAAGACCCTGAAAGAACGGTTTGAGGCTCTTCGTATTCCTGAATCAACCAGATGCCATTGGGCTACATTGGCATGTGATAGGGTCCAATGGAAATGTTACTGGTGCCCGCTCAAGCAAATCGATGAAAATGGGACTAAAGTGATCAAGTGATTCATTTCATAACTCAGTTTTTCCTAACAGCTGCATACTATTCCATTGTGTAGATGCACCATAGTTTCTTTATCCAGTCATCTGTTTTCAGGCACCAGCCAACCTGACATTTTTAACAGAACTATTTGTCTACACAGATTAGGTTTTCTTCTAAATTTTTTATGTAGATTGTCCTATACCTAAGCATGTTTGTGCTTGAACAAAATGATGGTTAATTTTATGGGTCAACCAAGATTCATGGTTACATAGATATTTGACCAAATTAGTCTATATGAACATTTACATCAGCAGAGTCTGAGTAGATTTCTTCATAATCTGGTTGGGTGGCAGCAATCAGCTTTAAGAGAATAGAGATTGAGGTTTTCAAGGAAGAAGAAACTCAACTTCCAGCCTATCATGGAATTCTCATTGAGTTGAAATGAGTGATTTACTTATCTTTTCTTTGGTTCTCCAGTATGCAGCAGGCAGAAGTTTTTTTTTTGGGGGTGGTTTGGACTTCCCCCACAATGCTCAGAGACCGTTTTCAGCTCTATGCTCAGGAGTGATCCCTGGAGTTGCTCAGGGAACTGTATGTGGGGTTGGCGAGTGAATGGGGATGGGCCACATGCAAAACAGGCACCTTAACTCCTGTGTAACCTCAGGCTGGAGCGATAGCACAGCGGGTAGGGTATTTGCCTTGCATGCGGTTGACCTGGATTCAATTCCCGGTATCCCCTCTGGTCCCCAAGCATTGCCTTAGTAATTCCTAAACAAAGAGCCAGGAGTAACCCATGAGCATCACTCGGTGTGCCATCCCCAAAAAGAACTGTGAAATCTCTCTGGCACCTGCCATGCAAAGTTGCCATGAATTTGCCAACTGACTCGCCTCATGAATCAATTCTTTAAAATACACCCCCCTCTTTTAATGAAAGCACATATGATTGGTTCCAAGTCTCTGAAAGCCCTGATTAACACAGATAATGTGGTGTGTCTGTTCTGTACAAGCACTTGTTTGAGTTGTGGGGATAGAGGACAAATCAAGGTGAGTGGACATGCAGGTCTTAGCTCTGTCTGGTCTTGCCCATTACTAGAGGTTCTTGTACAGGTGCCAAAGAGCAACAGGCCTCAGTTTCAGGAGCTTAGTGTGCTCCACCTACACCTCAGTGCTCACAGAACATTGGTTGGTTGCCCTGCTGAGAAACAGTTGTTGAGGAAAGATGTGAGAAAGAGCTGGTGGTCACTTGGGCCCATGAGGCACTTGTGGTACATAGACCGAATAGGTTGGGCAGACAAACCACCCTGAGCATTGCCAGGTGTGACCCAAAAAAGCCAAAAAAAAAAAAAACCTATCCGGCCAGGCTTTCGAGTCTAAACACTGTGGTTTAGAGTGAAGAGGTCTGGAAGCAGGTAGACCCACAGCCCAAAGCCGGTTGCTGCAAAGTAGGTGCAGCAGAGGAAACATGGAAACCTCTGAGAACAAGTTTTCCCAGAGTGAGGGCATTGAGGCCTCTGTGAGTTCCACCTTCAAAGAAAACAAAACTATGGGAACATGTGAAGAATAGTGCTCCAATCAACAGCATAGTGCTCCAATTACAGACACTTAAGCAAAGCATTTCCCATTTTCCCAGTGCACAGAAAAGTCATACTTACACTATGGTGCAGTCTTTCAAAAGTGTGATAGAATGTTTGAGAAAAAACAAAGTATATGCTGGAATTAAAAATATTTTATTGCTGGGGTTGCAGGAGATAGCTCAGGGGTCAGGACGCATGTTTTGGGACCCAAATTTTAAGTCCAGCACCACATGGTCTCCCTGAGGACCACTAGGTGGGGTGCTGAATGCCCTGAGAATCACTGGGGTCACTGTCTTGGTTCCTGGAACTGCAGGACCTGTGCTGTGCTGTATTCCTGGTCCCTAGTCCCAATCTGCTATCCCGCTTGAATGAGTATTGCTGGAAATGGCTCCTAGTCTCTGAACACCACTCGCGGAGACTGCCCCCTGCCCCCATTACCAAAAGGGGAAAATTATTGGTTAACAACTAATATTTGTGAGCCTTCAGAGTTGTAATCTTCTTGTTATTGTCTCTATGTCAGGAGGTCATATAAGAGACACAGGGTCTAGGGAAATGTTATAAAGCAAAACAAGGCATGTGGAACCCTCTAGGAAGCATTTCCATTAGCTCAAGACCTGGTAAAGTGTTAGAAAAGTCATCCCATCCTAGTCAGGGGAAATTGGGGCAGGGGGTCCAGCATTGGCACTGTCAGAGGACATGGAGCCCAGTGACCTGTGCAGCACAGAGAAGAACAAGAGCCAGGAGTCAAGGGCACTCTGCAGCATCCCAAAACCCTCCTCGAAGTCCTCTGAGACACAGGCTGGGCCCTGCCCTGAGTGCAATGGGCCTGTTTCTAGCTGGTGGCTGGGAGAGAACCACGCCTCATCCTATGTGGGGGTGAGATGGGTACAGCCTCGATGGCTGTCCCAGAAGGTGGGGCTCACTGGGAGATGCCCTCTCCACCACCCCACTCCAGGAATGACAGTGGGAAAAGGAGAGGAGAAACAACGGTGCACACTGGAAAATAACGACATTCCTTCAGACCCAGGTTGGGTAATTGCATTTCTGACTGATGCCAATCTGAACTCACAAAACACTGAAGAAATGGAATCTGGTTAGCTTTGTTCTTGGTTGCCCTTCTCAAAAACATCAAGTGCTAATGCTGTGCAGACGGCTCTGTCCTGACTGCTCAGGCCGGGCCTTGTGGGTCCAAGACAAACACACCTGATCTAGATTTGGTCAGTGTCAGGAGGCCCCAGGAGTGGCCAAGGAATTCAGAGAGGAATCTGAGGATTGTTTCTTAACCCCAAAGGCCTCATGTGGAAACAGCTCTAGTTGGGGATAGAGTTGTGAGTGTGTGGTGAGGAGGAGGCCAGGGCAAATGCCTGTAAAGAACAAAGTGAGTGTGGTATGGAGAGTGCTTCTGAATCTGTACAGGGTCCTGTGACAGGATTTTCATGCTGACTTGTCCTTGAAACAGAGCGGACTCCTTTATAGGGATGGATATTTATCATCTTTTATGTCACAGTCCCAAATGAAGAGTGTGTGTGTGTGTGTGTGTGGGTATCACATTGTTTGTGGTGAGAACTGACTCTGAGCCTTAGGATATTGACTGCTGAGAACACTATGCTCGAAGCAATGAATTGTTTGTAGCACAGTATCATGGAAATATCTTTTTTTTTGGGGGTCACACTCGGCAATGCTCAGGGGTTACTCCTGGCTCTGCACTCAGGAATTACTCCTGGCGGTGCTCAGGGGACCATATAGGAGGCCGGGGATCAAACCGGGGGTCAGCCGCATACAAGGGAAATGCCCTACCTGCTGTGCCATCCCTGTGGATTGTGTGTCAGTAGACTGATATCAGTGATTCCTTGGGGGTGGTTATTTTAACAATGAGTGAGTGATTGGTGGAATTTGTGGTTTTTTGTCTGCACCTTAGGAATCATCAACCTTCCTAATACAATGCAAGGGTGACAGATGAGCTAAGATCTTGTATATAAAGCAGGAATAGAACAACTTAGTATTTGGTGAAAAGCAGCAACCCTGATGCTTTTTGTTTTGCTTTTCGGGCCTCACATGGCAGTTCACAGGGGCTACCATAGCTTCTATGGCACTTGGAGACGGAATCTGAGGCTCCTGCATGCAAAGCAGGAGCTCCAGCCCTTTTATCTGCATCTATCCCCAACCCAACCAGAAGATTTCCCTAACTCTTTCTAGTGCAGCATCACAATTGGAGGATTTTAAAAAACTAACAAAGTGACTTCTAAGAATCTATCAAAGGGTCTTGGTATTCCGGTCTTGATATTCTCCTACCCACTTTAGTTCTCTCATATCTGGCTTGTAAAAAGTCAATGTTCTGCCCTCATCATCTGAGTTATGGTAACCTCCTATTCCTAGCCCCTAGACCCCACCCACACTGGAAACAGACTCTAGTACAACTAGTTGATTTGGGAAGTGATCCCTGGAGAAACTGTAAGGACTTGGGGGGGGGTGGGGTAGGCAGCCAAGAAAGGGGGTGTCTGTAATCTTTCCCACTAGGGGAAGTGTAGGACTCAAACATACAGATAGGGGAAATAGGGTATGCATACACCAACAGCCGTGGGTTGAGGAGTTTACCTGGGTATGTGTTAGTTCCCTAGCACTGGTCTGTTTCATCTCTTGGATGGCCAAAGAGTCCTAAGGAAGACTGAAAGGTGCGAGCAGGCACACAGTTAATGTTGTTACTCACAAACAGAAACAGTGCTGGTCATCAATCTGGGGAGAGAGAGAGAGAGAGAGAGAGAGAGAGAGAGAGAGAGAGAGAGAGAGAGAGAGAGAGAGAGAGAGACAGAGAGAGACAGAGAGACAGAGAGACAGAGAGACAGAGAGACAGAGAGACAGAAACAGAGACAGAGACAGAGACAGAAACAGAGAGACAGAGAGAGACAGTGAGAGGCAGAGAGATAGACAGAGACAGACAGAGGGACAGAGAGACAGAGACAGACAGAGACAGAAAGAGAGACAGAGGCAGAGACAGAGACAGACAGAGACAGACCAAGACAGAGACAGAGAGACAGAGAGATAGAGACAGACAAAGACAGGCAGAGACAGAAAGACAGAAGACAGAGACAGAGACAGGCAGAGACAGAGAGAAGGACAGAGACACAGAGAGAAGAAATTAAAAAGCTGCAGTCTGTCTTCTACATTAGTTCTTATCTGCTTGGATGGCATTTGGGGGAGCCAGGTTTTATTTTCTGGCTTGGCAAGTGGGAAATGACTCTGGCAGACCCTAGTTTTTCTCACTGAATGTATCTGAATAGAAACCAGATGGTCCTGACCTTGGCTCACATTTTCTCTGATCTCTGGCTACCTCAGTTTCCCCTTGAAGAGGCACCTTGGACAACTCCTGACATCAGAAACCCCTTAGCTAGGTTTCACAGAGATCAGCCTTTGCCGTTGCCAGAGGGGCTGATGGGGGGTGGCAGGAGGTGGCGATGTGCAGCTTGGACAGAGGATGCCACTTCAGTCAACCCTGGCGCAGGTGGACGCCATCTGGGGGGCACACGGTGCTGTCACGGACTCATCTGAGAACCATGCGAACAATATGTGCCCCCCAGCTGGGATCCCTCAGCCTGTTTTATTCATCCCACACTGTGTGTGGCAGAACAGCACATCTGTAGAGGAAGTGGAGGGAGGCCTCCTGGCTAGGGGAAGCGCGGCTCTGCGCAGAGGCTAAAATCCAGCAATCTTTCTAGGGGCCAGAGCTCAGAAACTCTTCTGAGGTATGCTCAAGAAACTGATTTTGCTTTGGTCACAGGATGGAGCTGTGATCCAGATGACACTGAGAAGTGCTCCAGCCTCCTACAGGACACTTCTTTGCAGGGACCTCTGTCTCCCTACAAGCCTGCCTGTTGCACAGTGCTGGCTTATGAGGCGGCTCTGCAGAGGTCTTGTGGATTCCACCCCAGAAGAGTCCTCAACCAGCTTATGCACCTCACACCACCAGGACTCTCCTGGTCACCTGCGTGACCCTTGGCCTTGAACGTCATAGACATACAATGATTAGTCAGATGAATCAGAGCAGGCCAGAGTTGCAACCGATCCCTGATCTGGACAACCTTCTACTTCCTTTACTCTCCTGCTGGCCCTGACTGAAAATGCAAAAGAACAGTGGTCAGGGCACCTACTGTGGTCAGCTGGAAATAATGCACCAAACATATGTCTTTATCCCGTGCCCAATAGCCTTAGGCAGTCTTTTTAGAGAAACTAAAATTCTGGCCTCTATTTAAGATCGCGAAATCAGAGCTGAAGTCAGTTAAAAGTTTCTTTCAACTCTTTTCCTCTGGTAGACCCAGGCTGTTTTGAGAATTTTGTTGGTTTTGCTGTGCATGGGGGACCACACCCAGAGGTGCTTAGGACTTACTCCTGGTTCATGCTCAGGGCTTGCTTCTGGCTATACTCTGAGGACCACATGCTGTGCCAAGGATAGAACTAGAGTCCACTGTGTGCAAGGCAAAAGTCTACTCCCGTGACTATCTCTCTGATCTGCAATTTTGTCTTCTGAAGAGCAATGTAAAAGCTCCAGTTGTTCCACATAATGGGAGAACTGATCTGTGAGCTGAGATGGGGGTGAGAAGCGGCTCTTGTAGTCCTTGGTGGGGGGTGCACTGGTGATGGGTGTGGCGGTGGAACTATGTGCATGAGAGATTATTTTTAATACCATCGTAAACCACAGAATCTCAATTTAATTTTTTTTCAAAAGTTCTTGGGTTTATCTAAGTGGGCAAAATATCACGTGAACAGGTGCAGTTTTATTTCTTCCATTTAAACTCTGCCTATTATATACTTATTTAATTACACTGGTTAGATCTTTCAGTGTTATGTGAAATAGGAGTGGGAAGCTGTAACAAGCTTGTCCTATTGTTAACTTTAAAGACAAAACATTAGGGGCCCTGCGCTTCCGGGACCAGCGGCAGTCTCCCCCACAGCGGCAGTCTCCCCCACAGGTGTGTGTGTGACCCCTGCGTCCCTGCGGACCCAAGTTTCCGCTCTGCCCCAGGGAAGAGCGGAAACTCCATCAACGGGAACCAAGGCAAACTGCCTTGGTTTTACCGCAGACCCTTTGGGACCTGCGCTTCTGGGACGCAGCGGCAGTCTTCCCCACAGCGGCAGTCTCCCCACAGGTGTGTGTGACCCCTGCATCTCCGCGGACCCAAGTTGCCCCAGGGAAGAGCGGAAACTCCATCAACGGGAACCAAGGCAAACTGCCTTGGTTTCACCATGGACCCCTTTGGGCCCTGTGCTTCCGGGAACATCCCAAAACTCAAAACTGCGCAGACACGCTTAGCGTCCAGCGACCCTCTTACTACCTATCTTGCATGAGGTACCAGTGAACCTTGATTCCTACATCCTTGCTACCCACCCAAACTCTGCAAACAGACCAGACACCTACTAACTGTACTATCTAGTCCCCCAAGACCCCATATTTGCAACCTACAATAATCATAATGGTAAAGCAACGCAAAATTCCATCAAGCTCTGTGAGTGAAATCACTAGTCCAGATGAGCCAAGCAATACCAATGAGTTGTATAACGTCTCTGATAAGGAATTTTGGAAAGAAATGTTAAGAATTCATAAGGAATTCAAAGAAGCAATGGAATGCAAACTCAATAAAATACAAGAGGACATGATAGAAGTGAGAAAAATGCAAATGGAAATGACAGTTATTAAAAATGAGGTAAATGAAATGAAAAACACAATGGAAAGCCAGCATAGCAGAATAATAGCTACTGAAGAAAGAATTAGTGATCTCGAGGACGAGTTCCAAAGATTCGCTACACAACACCAGAAGATAGAAAAAAGACTCACAATTACCGAACAGACAACAAGAGATAATCGGGATGAAGCCAGAAGAAACAACATACGGATCATTGGGGTCCCAGAAGGGCAAGAAGAAAACCCTGATGAAGAAGAAACTGTCAAAGCCATAATTGCTGAAAAGTTCCCGGAACTAAAGAATGCTTGCCTCAAGATCCAGGAGGCCCGTAGGATACCAGCTAAAAGAAACCCCAACAAGAATACTCCAAGACACATCTTAATAAAAATGACAAAAACTATAGATAGAGATAGAATACTGAAAGCAGCAAGATCAAAGAAGGAAATCACATACAAAGGAACATCTCTAAGATTTACAGCAGACTTCTCTGATGAAACACTCCGAGTCCGAAAACAATGGTGGGATATTGTGAAAAGGCTCAATGAACTGCAGGCCTCACCAAGAATTCTTTACCCGGCCAGACTCACATTCAGATATGAGGGAAAGATACACAACTTCATGGATAAGCAACAACTCAGGAACTTCATGGACTCAAAACCAACCTTTAAAAGAAGGACTGAAGGGTCTACTGTAATACGACCAAACCCATAAGCACAACAAGCACAAACAGAAAGATGGCACAAAATCCGATGACAATAATCTCTCTCAATGTCAATGGTCTAAATCCACCAATTAAGAGACACAGAGTAACAAAATGGATTAAAAAATTGAACCCAACATTCTGCTGTCTACAAGAAACGCATCTGAATAATCAGAACAAACACAGACTCAAAGTCAAAGGGTGGAAGACCATTCTCCATGCAAACAACTCCTCCAAAAAGGCTGGTGTGGCCATATTAGTATCAGATAATATAGACTTCAGGCTGAAAAAGGTTAGAAGGGACAACGAAGGCCATTTCTTATTAATTAAGGGGTATGTACACCAGGGAAGAAATTACACTACTAAACATATATGCACCCAACGAGGGGCCAGCAAAATATATAAAACAACTGCTAAGAGACCTCAAAGAAGACATTAACAGTAGCACAATAATAGTCGGAGACTTCAACACTGCTCTATCAACGATGGATAGATCAACAAGACTGAAACTCACCAAGGAAATATTGGCCCTGAAGGAAGAAATGGAAGAAAGAGAGCTAGTGGATATACACAGGGCTTTTCATGCCAAAAAAGCTGAATACACATTTTTCTCTAGTGCACATGGAACATTCTCCAAGATAGACCACATGCTGAGCCACAAAGCATACCTCAATAAAATTAAAAAGATAGAAATTGTGTCAGCTATCTTTTCAGACCATGATGCACTGAAAATGGAAGTTAACCATACACAGAAACAGGGAGTCAAACCAAACACCTGGAAACTGAACAGCTCACTCCTGAACAACAAATGGGTCATAAAGAAATCAAACAGGAAATCCAAAGATTTCTGGAAACAAATGAAAATAAAGACCCCAACTATAAGAACTTGTGGGACACGGCAAAAGCCGTGTTAAGAGGGAAGTTTATAGCTCTGCAAGCATACATCATGAAACAAGAAAGGGCCCACATAAATAACCTGACTACACAGCTGAAGACATTAGAAAAAAGACCAACAAAAGGAGCCCAACCCAGGCAGAAAAAAGGAAATAATAAAACTTAGAGAGGAAATCAATGAGTTGGAAACCAAAAAAACAATCCAAAAGATTAATGAAACCAAGAGCTGTTTTTTTGAAAAGTTAAACAAGATTGACAAACCATTGGCAAGACTTGTAAGGACAGGGAAAGAGAGAACCCAAATAAACAGAATCAGAAATAAAAAGGGTGACATCACAACAGAAACCACAGAAATCCAAAAGATCATCAGAGATTACTTTGAATGACTGCATTTATCTGCATAACATAAATATATATGTACATATTATGATACCAATATCCAAGGTCAAGTGAAACATATATCAGGAGGTCTTGTCAAAGTGGAAATTACCACAAACGTGTGGGAGTCAGAAGGCTAGGTAAGACAGAAAATGGAACAGTGTGCTAACAATTGTCGAGGGTACTAATGCCAACCTAGAACTGAGCATTAAATAGAGGCAAAAAGACACACATGACAACCCTTTAATGTATGTTCTGTAATCCATAGTCTGGAGGGGAAGGAAAAGAGAAAGAGAGAGAAACGGAAAGAAATAAAGAACCTGCCATGGAGCAGGGCTGGGGGGAGGGGGAGGGAACCGGGGACATTGGTGGTGGAAGATGGGCACCTGGTGGCGGGGATGGGTGCTGGAACACTGTATGACCAAAACCCAAATATGAACTTTTTAATTGTATATCTTTGTAATTGTAAAAATAAAAAATTAAAAAAAAAGACAAAACATTAAATCATTCACCATTATGTTGAGGTCATCTGAGCTTTTAATAACTATCATTCATTAGGGTATTCATAAGCTTGCATTTTCTTATATTTCTAGTTTTGTTTATTTGTTAACCACCCCCACTGATATCGGGGTGACTGCACTCAGGGAGCATTCTTGGCAGCTCAGGGGACCATATGGGGTGTGAAGGCTGAAGTCAGGTGTACTGCATGTAAGGCAAATGCCCCACCTGCTTTGATGTCACTCTACCTCCTCCTTGTATTTCTAGTTTGCAGTGAATAAATTTGAAAATGTATCAAACATTTTCTTTATCGTGTTTCTTCTTCCTTAGTCTGTTAATGTGGTGGCTATATTAACTGCATTTTGAATACTGATCTAAATTGTTTCCCCTAAGTTAAGCTTTACTTAATCATATTTTCATATATTGCTAGGTTCAACATACTGGTATTTTTGGTGTGTGTTCAAGGGGAATGTTAGTTTTGTCTTGTGATGTTTCAGGTTTGGAATCAAGATAATACTATCCTCATAAAATGCACTGAGAAGTATTTAGTCTTCTGAATTCTATTTCATTTCTGTAAATGTTATTCTTGTCTTCTTCATTTTATTGTGTTGTTAAATCTAGTTACTTGTTTTGCAATGCTTTTTTAGAATTTTTTAAAAATAAAATTTTAAAAAATATTATTTGTTTATTTTTTAATTTTATTATATTACTATGAGATATGCAATTACAAAGCTGTTCATGATTTGGTTTCAGTCATACAGTGTTCCAGCACCCATCCCTCCACCAGTGCACCCTTTCCAACATCAATGTCCCCAGGTTCCCTTCCCCACCCCAGCCTGCCTCTATGGTAGGTGTTCTCTCTCTCTCTCTCTCTCTCTCTCTCTCTCTCTCTCTCTCTCCCCTCTTGTGCATGTGGCTTGCAATGCATACACTGAGGGGTTATCACATATATCACTTTACCTACATTCAATGCTCAGTTCTAATCTGGCATTACCATTTCCAACAATTATTGGCACACTGGTCTCCTCTCTGTCTTACTTAACTTCTGTCCCCCACACACACTTGTGGTAGATTTCAACCCTTGGCAAGTCCTCCTGGTCCCTGTTTTGCCTAGCCTGGGATATTAGTTTCATACCATTTTTTTTAATATCTCAAATGAATGCAGTCATTCTATATCTTTTCCTTCTGACTAATTTCCCTCAACATAATACTCTCTATGTCCATCTATTTCTAGGTAAATTTCATAATTTTGTTTTTTCTAACAGTTACATAGTATTCCATTGTGTAGATGTACCATTGTTTCTTTAGCCAGTCATGTTCTTGGGCACTCAGGTTGTTTTCATAATTTGAATATTGTAAAGAGTGCTGCTATGAACATAGATAGAAGAGTGGATAGTGTTTCTTCTATGTGTTTTTGGGCTCCTGGGGTATATTCCCAGGAGTGGTATTGCTAGGTCAAATGGGAGCTCAATTTCTAGTCTTTGGAGGAATGTCCATATATGTCCAAAAAGACTGAACCATCAACATTCCCACTAACAGTGAGTGAGAGTCCCTTTCTCTCCACATCCACACCAGCGCTGGTTGTTCTTGCTCTTTCGGATATGCGCCAGTTTTTGTGGTGTGAGATGGCATTTCATTGTTGTTTTGATTTGCATCTCCCTGATGATTAGTGATGAAGAGTATCTTTCCATATGCCTTTTGGTTATTTGAATTTCTTCTTTTAGGAAGTTTCTGTTCATTTCTTCTCCCCATATTTTGATGGGTTGGCTGCTTTTTTCCTGTAAAGTTCTTCTAGTGCCTGATATATCTTGGAAATTAACCCCTTATCAGATGGGCATTGGGAGAATATTCTTTCCCAATTCGTGGGTTGTCTTTGTATCTTGCCACTATCTCTTTTGAGGGGCAGAAGCTTCTTAGTTTCATATAGTCCCATTTATTGATATTTGCTTCCACTAGCTTTGTCAGTGGTGTTTCATCTCTTTGAAGATGCCTTTAGCTTCAATGCCATGGAGGGTTTTCCTACTTTATCAATTAAACTAAAGGGAGCCAGAAAGCCTGACAAGCATATAGTGATCTTTCATATAAACCAGTTTTGGTTCATTGATTTTTATGGATTTTTTCCCTGATGTTTTTATTGTTTTTTTTTGATTAAAAAATTTCTTAAGACACTGATTTACAAAGTGATTCATAAAAGATTTGTATTGGGCATGAAATGTTCCCCATATAAATCCCCATAAGTTTCCCCCTCCCTTCACCAATATCCCAGGTTTCCTCCTACCCCAAGCCTCCACTCTTGGCAGGTATAGAACAAATTTATCTCATATTATTTTCTCCAAAATAAAGGAATGGCAAAAGGAATTAAAGAAAATAAATCAATGTCAATTTGTGATGATTGATTGCCAAGTGATCTTAACCAATATAAATAATATGTTAATTTATTATTGAAAATATAAAATCCCTTAGTAATCCAGGAGTAAAGAGATATTTCTTAATCTAACATAGGGCAACCATATGCACGTTTAGTGAGTGCTCTACTCAGTGCCACATATGAGAAGTCTGTCCTATCCTTTAGAGAAGTTCTTTTTAATGCTTCTTACAAAATTGGTTTCAAGGCCACGAATTCCCCCAAACTGTTGTCTATCCATGAAGCTCTGTATCATTCCTTCAAATCCAAATAATAACCTCTCTGGATAAAGTATCCTTAATAGGGTGTTTATTCATTAAGTTTTAATTTTTTTGCCTTTTGGGTCACACCCGGCGATGCTCAGGGTTTTTTCTGGCTTTCGCTTAGGAATTACTCCTGGAGGTGCAGGGGGCGGAGGGGTGCATATGGGATGCTGGAGATCAAACCCAGGTCAGTTGCATGCAAGGCAAATGCCCTACCCACTGGACTATTGCTCCAGCCTTATTTCATTGCTTTTAAAAATTAATTAATTAATTAATTTTTTTTTTATTTTCAAAACATTATTATTTTTTAAGTATTTTATTATACCACTGTGAGATATACAAATAAAAAGATATACAATTAAAAAGTTCATGTTTGGGTTTTGGTCATACAGTGTTTCAGCACCCGTCCCTCCACCAGTGCCCATCTCCCACCACCAACATCCCCGGTTCCCTCCCCTTCCCCAGCCCTGCTCCATGGCAGGTTCTTTATTTCTTTCCCTTTCTCTCTCTTTCTCTTTTCCTTCCCTTCCAGACTATGGATTACAGAACATACATTAAAAGGTTGTCATGTGTATCCTTTTTGCCTCTATTTAATGCTCAGTTCTAGGTTGGCATTAGTACCCTCGACTATTATTAGCACCCTGTTCCATTTTCTGTCTTACCTAAACTCTGACTCCCACACGTTTGTGATAATCTCCACCTTTGACAAGACCTCCTGATATATGTTTCCACTTGACCTTGGATATTGGTATCATAATATGTACATATATATTTATGCCATGCAAATAAATGCAGTCATTCTGTATCTGTCTCTCTCCTTCTGGCTAATTTCGCTCAACATAATCTTCTCCATGTCCATCCATTTATAGGCAAATTTTATAACTTCATTTTTCCTAACAGCTTTTTTAAATTGAATCCCAGAGAGATACATAGTTACAAAGGTGCTCATGATTGGTTTCAGTCATAAAATGCTCCAGCACCCATCTCTTCAACAGTGTGTATTCTTTAAGTTTTGGTACTGTGTCCCTCCATACTCTTCTAGATTCTGGAGTTTCATTTGATAGATCTGTTGTATGTCTTATGAACTTTCCTTTGTATGTAAGTTCCTTTTTCATCTTGTTGCTTTCTGTATTCTGAAAATTTATTTTTTGAAGTTTTGCGTACAATGTGTTTTGGAGCTTTCTTAGTTGAGTCTTTTCTCAGGGATCTCAGTATCTATAATCTTCAACTCTGGGAAATTCTTATAGATAATTTATTTGACTATTATTTCTATATTTGCTTTCCTGCTCTTTAGGATTTTGATGATTCATGCATTGCTCCTCTTGAACTCATAGTTCTCTGGTATGTTTGTCTCTTCCTTCCTTCCTTCCTTCCTTCCTTCCTTCCTTCCTTCCTTCCTTCCCTTCCTTCCTTCCTTCCTTTCCTTCCTTCCTTCCTTCCTTCCTTCCTTCCTTCCTTCCTTCCTTCCTTCCTTCCTTCCTTCCTTCCTTCCTTCCTTCCTTCCTTCCTTCCTTCCTTCCTTCCTTCCTTCCTTCCTTCCTTCCTTCCTTCCTTCCTTC